>JAFHLA010000271.1:735000-755387 GCA_021432705.1 Caranx ignobilis | reverse complement strand
GTCTGCACCAAAGGCCTAATACTCGTCTCTGATTGGTTTAAATAAAATGATGTGACAATAACAGACTAATTATTGATGTTTGGGGTCATGTGATTTGAGTAGAGCAGTGACAGGTGAGGAGGAGCCAGTCACAGGTGAGGAGCTGTGACAGGTGAGGAGCAGTCACAGGTGAGGAGCTGATGTTTCAATTCTGTGATCAACAGTAGTTTGATTATATTATTATACAACGATAATGTGGGCGGATGCAGCAGAGCAGACATTACCTCACACACCTGCACACCTCAGTTGGGCTGACGCCCTGCAGCCTGTTGGGTAATGCAGTGTTTACTGAGTGTTTTATTGTGAAAGAATCATCATCCTGAAAACAACAGAGATGCTCAGAGTGACTCATGACTTCATGTTTGCCTTCAGGTGAACGCAGGTGAGCCGACCTCCAGTAGCTCTGTGAGCACCCGTCACCTGTCAGAGCTCAGAATGTCAATAAAGTTCTGTCAAAGAGACCTGAACCTGCCTCCACATTCACATCATGTTACACACCTGTCCAGAGCACGTGGACCCTTGGGTGTTCATCCCAGCGCCCTCTACCTGTGGTGGTCATGTCACAATAAACACGCTGACTGTACCTACTTCTGTCGCCACGGTAACTTTGAGTAATGATCACATTCATGACAAGATTCCATAAGTTAAAGTTCGTCCTCGTCATTGGACGATCTCCGTTGTCATGGTAACAACACAACTGTTGGTGTCACATGGGAATCGAACACTGTTCTCCAGTGTCACTTCCATCCTCCTCCTGACCCAGATGTTCCACATCTGTCCCTGTGCTGCAGCTAGAAGGTCGGTGGTTTGATCCCCAGTTCTTTCAGGCCCCACCCCCCTGACCCATCGCAGTACTGAGGGTCCGTATCAGACCAAAGAGGTCACCTGTACCCCCCACGCCACCTCTGGAACCACAGACCTGGTCACAAAACAGGAAGTGGTTGCTCCTGAACCTCCAGCCGTCCTGTTTGCCGGGCACCCACAGGGCCCCGCCCACATGGCTCTTTGTGCTCAGTCATAATACCTGTTGGTGGTGGACCGCGTGGAGTCAGAGCTGTCAGCAGGTAAACACCTCATACCTGCAGAGGGAGCGGTCTGGGAGGGGCCTCATTACCTGGTGCCAGGAGCAGGTCTCAGATCAGCTGCTTCCCTCAGTCTCAGGTGAGCTGATCACACACACACACACCTGGAGCTGCCTCTGACCCCCAACACCTGGATCTGAGGACGAGCTCAGGACCATGACGAGCAACTACTACCCCTACTCCAAGGTAATGCTGCTCTAACGCTCTTATCACCTGTGTGGGGGGGCGGGATCTCTGAGGGTCAAAGTTCACTTCTCACTGCTGGCATGTTCACAGTCCAGAAGGTCACGGATAAGATCCTGAGGGAACCGGGTTACTGCACAACCAGAACCAGGTCCTGGACCATGTCCTATACTAAAGCCAGGTCCTGTGCCAAAATCAGAACCAGGTCCTGAACTACACTAAAACCAGAACTAGACCCTGAATTAAAATCAAAACCAGGTCCTGGTCTGCAGTAACCCACACATTAGCTGTGAGACTGTGAGACTGGACCAGACCGACTGGACTACTGAACCGAGAGCTGCAGAATCACAAGAATCCGACTGAGGCCGAAAAACCGTTGACACCGTTTCAATCAGTTCAAACCTGTTTGTCCATTAAACTGAGACTAAACTGCACAAACGCTGGATACTACATTTCCCATGATGCAGCGGGACAGACTGTAGTCTCCTGCCGTCAAACACCTGAGCAGGACCGACAAGTAAACTGAGGTCCACCTGTCGAGTCAGTGCTTTGATGAACACCTGCAGCCAACCAGAGTCTCTCTACCTGTGAGAAGTGACGTCACACCGGTGTGATGATCCCTCCAGTCAAACGTGTTTCTGTCGTTCTGTGAGTCTGATGATCATGGCTTGAACTTCGCTGTGACACCTGGACGTACCTGCAGGACTCGTGACATCACAGCAGCTCAGAGCCAGTCAGGGTCCAGAATGAGGCCCACAGTGTGACGTGAAGCCTCCAGGTGAGCTGTTGTTTACAGTCGAGCTCCCGGTGCGATGTGATGACGTCACAGGGGCAACAGGTGACACAGCTCGATGTTCCTGTTTGAAATAACTTCTGAGTTTAATAACTCAATATTAATGTGTGATTAATCTGTGACCGTGATTCAACACGCAACCGTCAGAGCTCTGGACCCCCCCCCCCGTGTGTGTGTGTGTGTGTGTGTGTGTGTGTGTGGCTGGGATCCAGGGCACCGTCCAATCAGAGGGCTCAGTGTGTCAGGAAGTGCTCGGCCTCTCTCTCTCTCTCTCCCCTCTCTGTCTCTCCCAGTCTCTCTCTCTCTCCTCTTCTTTTACTCTGACACGGTTTTTCCCGCCCCGGTTTTAACCGTGCGGACCGGGGACAGGGCGCGGTGCCGTTACCGGGAAACGAACACCTGTGCTGTGAACGGAGAGCCGAGCTCCACCGGGCGAACGGACCGAAACTCGGCCGGACACCTGCTCCCCCTCCCCCCTCCCCCCCGGCGGACATGCGGACTGAAAGAGTTCACCTGAATTAGAAGAAGAAGAAGAGAAAGAAGAGGAAGAAGAGAAAAGAAGAAGAAAGAAGAAGAGGAGGAAAGTTTTGGTTCTGGTCATGGTTCCGCTCGCGGTTCTGTCGGATTGTTAACAGGAGCAGAGGAACCGTCGTGGTGGGAAGATGTCTGTGAACGAGCTGTACACAAAGGTGAGTTGTTCACCTGTGGAACACACACACACATACGTCACTGTTTCGGGTGTTTGGACGGAACTCGCCGGTCAGACCGAACATCATGTTTATTCACGGGGGCTTTAGGCGGAGACTCACCTGAGCGAGAGGCGAGCAAAGGTTGACATAGTGTGTGTGTGTGTGTGTGTGTGTGGGGGGGGGGGCTCTGACGGGACAGGTGGATCAGGCCAGAGAGTCCTCATGAAAACTAAAGGATTTTTAAACGGAGTGCAGCACGTCACAGACAGCAACAGGTGTTTAAACACCGGGTGCTCCTGACCCGGCTCATCACTCGGTCCCTCCGTCCTGTGGTCCAGTGGACTGGTCGGTGGCTCTGGTTCGATTCCCTCCTTCTTCTAATGAGGACTTTCTCACAGAGCCACGTCACTGGTGTGACACAGGCAGTGAAAGCTGTGATGTAACTGAGCTGTGGTCGCTCCGGTTCTGCACTGGTTCTGTGTGTGTGTGTGTGTTTGGCGGGGGGGGGGGGGGGGTCGTCTGCTGTTGTGTTTCTGTTGTCTCCTAATGATCTAAAGTTCTCATGTTCTGTTTCCATGAGGAGCTCTGATGTTGTTGTCACCGCCCATTCATGACTGACAGTGACTGCAGCTTCCTGTCTAGAGAACCTGTTCAATCACAGGTGTGTTCATGTGTTAATATTGATTAATGATCAGTGAGCAGATCTTTAACTCCTCATCAATCACACTGAGCATCAGTGGTGAGGAAGCTTCTCCTCCTCCTCCTCTCCTCACTCACTGAAGAAGCTTTTGTCCAGGAGTCGACGCGTCCTGTTGGACGTGTCTCATGTCTCCATCTTTGTGGATTTGCTTATCAGTCACAACAACCAGGTGCATTGTGGGAACATAGGGACTTCACCTGCTCAGCATCTCTGACCTGGTGACACAGGACAGTGACCAGAGGTGAAGATGACGCCGCCTCATCGTCAGGTCAGCTGATCCAGTCTGATTCACCTGCAGGGGGGATCAGCAGGCGACACACAGGTGAAGCTGTGACAGACTGATGTCAGGCTCTTAGTCTACAGTTGTTTTGACCTTTGACCTCAGTCTGACAGTCATGTGACGTGTGACCTCAGAGTTCATTGAGACTTTTACGTCAATCTGGATCGACACTTGTCATAGCTGTGTCACAGGTCACAAACAAACATGGCTGACAGCAGTGACAGGGAGTATCATCATCATCAACATCATCATCATCATCATCATCATCATCACATCACCTGCTTCCACTGCACAGGAACAGATGTGAAACTAGAAACTCTCCTGTGGCTGCTTCAAAAATGACATCAAAGTCTGTGCCAGGTGTTTTGATCACATCTGACATCACATCTGTGACATCACGTCAGAGTGCGTGTTGGCATAGTGATCTGTTATCATCCTTTTTATCATTATCAATAAACAGATCAGCTCTGACTGACGAGTTGAAGCCGCTTCATTGTACAATCAATAAGGGAGTCGATGACATCACTAAGCTAAGTGGGGGGGGTCCCTATGTTTCTGCAGCTTATGAAGCTGAAACTTTGTGGATTAATCACAGAAAAATGTGTGTGTGTGTGTGTGTGTGTGTGTACAGGTCTGATCCTCTGCGGTTCATTCAGGAGGCGTAGCCACTGAAATCTGTTCACCTGCTGCTGTGAGACAGTTAATCCTGGGGGGTGGGGTGGGGGGGGGTCCATCTGGTTCATGTCTCAGAGCTGAGTCATGGATTCAACTGAGTCTGTGACCAGGAAAGGTGATGTGTGATGCACAGGTATGTGTGTATCATTCACCTGTTACATGTGTGTGTGTGTTTCTGGTGTGTGTGTACACCTGCCACTGTCCTGTATGTGGGTCAGAGTTCCTCGACAGGTGCCGTTGTGACTTCCCGTTGGACACACCCAGAGTTCACCTGAGGCTGATGTCACTGTGGGCGGAGACTTAGGGACTTCTGTGTGCTGCTGTGTGTGTAACCTGAGACAGGTGTTGATGTCTCTCTGACAACAGCCTGTGGAACAACTTGTGCTCAGCTGTTGTTGTGGCCCCGCCCCCTCTCATTGTTGTCATTGTGATGGCTTCCCTGACTGACCGACTGACCAATCACAGCACAGATACAGGACTTCCTGTTTCTGGTGTCAGTCACAGTTTTGATCTTATGCTATGTCTCATTAAAGCCCCTCCCCCACCCAAACACATGGAGGGGACGGGGTCTTGATGGGGGAGGGACATGTTCACACTGGTGTGTGTATGTTTCCCTCATTCCTGCCTGTGTCTCCTGCTGAGACTCTCCATGGCAACCTGATGCTGCTCAGCCATTGGCTGGTCTCTGACGCTGTCCCAGATAAACACACTGGTGGGGGGTCATCTGTGGGGGTCACAGAGGAGTTTTGTGGGTCGCCACCACAAGACTCATCTGATTGGCTGCACCTCTGAGACAGCTTGTTGTCTCATGGGGTCATGTTCCTCTCATCTCACACAAGTTCACACCAACAGGAAGTGTCTCTTTTGTCTCTGAATGTCTCAAATACAGTTGGTCCATGTGCGAACAGGTCACAGGTCAGACTCTGTGACCTCTGACCTGATGAAGCTTCACCCTCCTCAGTCTCTCTGTGTCCCACTGTGTCCTCAGCAGCAGCTGGACAGATGTTCACAGCTGCTCTGTGTCTGGATCATCAGCTGTGACTTCCTGGACCAGGACAGGTCTCACCCAGCAGGTCTCAGGTGTCATGACTCACGTGTCAGGTTGCACTGTGACGTCATCATTAGGTTTTTTTGTCCAGGTGTGTGAATCTTCATGTAAATGACCCTCTGGTTTCACTGGAGGTAAATTTGCATGAAAGCTGCTGAAGGCGATGATGTCACTCAGCTGCTCTTCAGGTGTGATGGTGTGTCTCACCTGTCAGGTAAATCACCTGCTGCTTCCTCCTTCACCAGTTTGTCTGTTGGAAGGAGGAAGTGACTCCTTGTCAGCTTCCTCCTCTTGTTGTGTTTGTGTGTGTGTGTGTGTTATGTAACAGCAGTGCGTGTGTGTGTGTCTGCTGTCGGTCTGTGTTTGTTGTGGCTGCCGACACGTCAGTGTATGTTAATATGTTAAATGAGTCCAGGTGTGGTTCTTGTTCTGACTCAGCGACATCACAGAGGGAGCGGCTCTGATTGGTCTGTTTATGGGATCGAGAACCCAGCCCCCACAGAACCTGATGTTCCACACCGGTTCTCCACTGAGAACATCCAGTTCTCCACTCAGAACATCTGGTCGTGCACCCAGAGCCTGATGTTCTGGGTGCAGAACGTCTGCTCTGGCCTCAGCGTGGAGCTCATGGCCGAGCAGAAACTCATTAATCTCCAGCAGCAGATAAAAACCTGTAATTAGCTCTAATTACTGTGAAGACGGAACGTGAACTTGAGCATGAACCGGTTTCTTGTCCCTGAGGTGTAGAGATCAATGTTCTCTGCAAGCTGCAGCTGATTGTGGTGGTGACTGAGATCAGAGGAGTGAATGAGTATGTTAATATGAATCTCAAATATTATGTGAGTATTGAATGTGTATTTATTAAATATGTGACAGTGAAATCAGGAAACTCTTCTTCTGTGAATCATATATGAACCCTGACCTGTGACCTTTGGACCTGACGTCTATGTTTCAGTTCACTCGGGTCTGGATCCCCGACCCTGAGGAGGTGTGGAAAGCAGCAGAGATCACCAGGGACTATAAGGAGGGAGAGTCGGTTCTCCACCTGAAGCTGGAGGATGAGACGGTACGTACCAGGTCTACTGCAGCTATCTTATGAAATCTGTTCAAAAGAAATGGCAGCCATCTTGGAAAATGGCCTTTGAAACATGTTATATTGTGTGGTGTGGTCCTTTCAGCCTCTGGAATACAACGTGGGTCCAAAGAGTAACCCTCTGCCTTTCCTCCGTAACCCCGACATCCTGGTGGGCGAGAACGACCTCACCGCCCTCAGCTACCTGCATGAACCGGCCGTCCTGCACAACCTCAGAGTCCGCTTCCTTGAGTCCAATCACATCTACACCTACTGCGGTCAGTCCTCACCTCATCAGCCTCATGGGCTCAGACAATCTTTTTTACTACCTCTGATTCAGATCATCATCGCCCATGATCCAGATCCAGACAATGATTCAGATCCAGATAATGTTTGGTCTTGTGGTTCTGAGTGTTGAGGTTCTGTGTCGTGTTCTCCAGGGATCGTGTGGTGGCCATCAACCCGTACGAGCAGCTGCAGATCTATGGAGAGGAGGTCATCAACGCCTACAGTGGACAGAACATGGGCGACATGGACCCGCACATCTTCGCTGTGGCAGAGGAGGCGTACAAGCAGATGGCCAGGTGAGACCTCAGCCTGTGGGTCGGGCAGGCAGCATAGACGTGAGTTAATGATCATGTGCTGATTCTGCAGAGACGAGAGGAACCAGTCCATCATCGTCAGTGGAGAATCAGGAGCGGGAAAGACGGTTTCCGCCAAGTACGCCATGCGCTTCTTCGCCACAGTGGGAGGTTCAGCCAATGACACCAACGTGGAAGAGAAGGTCCTGGCCTCCAGCCCCATCATGGAGGTGAGTGTCAGCTGTCAACCTGTAGAAGAAGAGGGAGGCCCCGCCCCCAGCACCACTAACAGTCCTTCCTGTCGCTGTCCAGGCGATCGGAAACGCAAAAACCACTAGAAACGACAACAGCAGTCGCTTTGGGAAGTACATCCAGATCGGCTTCAGCCGAGGATACCACATCATCGGAGCCAACATGAGGACCTACCTCCTGGAGAAGTCCCGGGTCGTCTTCCAGGTCAGCGTGTGTGTGCAGGCTGTTGTTGTTGTTGTTGTTGTTGTTGTTGTTGTTGTGTGACATGTTTTCATTGTTGTTTGTTTACAGGCTGAAGATGAGAGGAACTATCACATCTTTTATCAGCTGTGTGCTTCAGCCAGTTTACCAGAGCTGTCGGACCTCAACCTCAGTGAGTAACCACGGCTCTGCTGCCTCCTGCTGGGAGGAGCAGGAGGAGCAGGAGGACCAGTGGCGGCGGCGGTGGTGGATTGTGGTTGCTGGTTGACTTCCTGTTGTCCTGTGACTCACCTGTTGCTGTGGTGTCGGGTGTTCTCTGTTCTCTGTTCTGCAGCCAGTGCAGAAGACTTCACCTACACATCTTTAGGAGAGAACATCTTCATCGAAGGAGTAAAAAACGATGCAGAGGACTTCAAGAAGACCAGGGAGGCCTTCACTCTGCTGGGTAAGAACCAACCCCAGACCTGAACCTGGTCTGACCCTGTTCAGAACCAGACCTGAACCAGACCTGAACCAGGTCTGACCCTGGTCTGACCCTGGTCTGGATGAATGTGTCCTCAGGTATAAAGGAGAGCATTCAGAGCAACATCTTCAGGGTCATGGCCTCCATCCTTCACCTGGGGAACGTGGAGATCTGTCCGGAGCGAGATGGGGAGTCCTGTCACGTCTCGGTAGGTCGTCACCATGGAAACAGGGATTTGTGCCAGCACTGTACTCAGGTGTTCTAACAGGTGTGTGTGTGTGTGTGTTGCAGAGGGACGACCCCCACCTGCAGCACTTCTGCAGACTGCTGGGGTTGGAGCTGCAACAGATGGAGCACTGGCTCTGCCACAGGAAGCTGGTCACCGCCTCCGAGACCTACGTCAAGACCATGTCCAGTAAAATAGCCATCAACGCCCGCGACGCCCTCGCCAAGCACATCTACGCCCGCATGTTCGACTGGATTGTGGAGCACATCAACAAGTCGCTGCACACATCCTCCAAGCAGCACTCCTTCATCGGGGTCCTGGACATCTACGGGTACAGGACCATGATCCTCTGCTTCACCTGCCCCCTCACCCCTCCCCCTCCTCCCCTCTCCACCTCACGTGTTCTTTGTGTGTGTGCAGGTTTGAGACGTTCGAGGTGAACAGCTTCGAGCAGTTCTGCATCAACTATGCCAACGAGAAGCTTCAGCAGCAGTTCAACTCTGTGAGTCACCTTCATCACCTGTGTCTCTGTATCACCTGTGTCTGTGCCTCACCTGTGTCTCTCTCACACCTGTCTCTCACCTGTGCCTCACCTGCAGCACGTCTTTAAGCTGGAGCAGGAGGAGTACATGAAGGAGCAGATCCCCTGGACTCTGATTGATTTCTATGACAACCAGCCGTGTATCGACCTGATCGAGGCCCGGCTCGGAGTTCTGGACCTGCTGGATGAAGAGTGTAAGGTGAGACTGCTCCTCTTCCTCCACAGCAGCACAAACACCTGGACCAGGCCCCAGTCCTTCCTGGTCTCTGATCCTGAATCTGTTGTTGTCTCAGGTACCGAAGGGGACGGATCAGAACTGGGCTCAGAAGCTCTACAAGCAGCACTCCAGCAGCGCCCACTTCCAGAAACCTCGTATGTCCAACGTCTCCTTCATCATCATTCACTTTGCTGACAAGGTGAGTGGAGGCTGACGCCCCCTGGACCAGGTCCCTGATGGTTCTGTCTCAGGTCCAGATCCTGGTTCTGTATCCCTGACTGTTTGATGACTGTTCTACAGGTGGAATATCAGTGTGACGGCTTCCTGGAGAAGAACAGAGACACTGTCTACGAGGAGCAAATCAACATCCTGAAGGCCAGTGAGGTAAGACCAGGACCTGGACTATAACCAGGACCAGGACCTGGACTATAACCAGGACCAGGACCACAGCTCAGTCAATCTGAGTCAGTCATGGAACAGAGGCTCCCAGTGTTTCTCCTCATTTACACTGTTGGCCCCAGCCCCTCTCACATTTTTCAAAATAAAACGCCTCTTAGACACAGACCGAGCTGTGAGTCTGTTTCTGACCTTCCTGTGGTCAGGTGACCATGTGATCATGTGATCATGTGATAACAAGGCAGCAGCTCTGATGAAGCTCGTTATCTGCTGCTCTAATTAAACTGAGTTCTTCATCCTCAGCTGCAGCTGATCTCAGAGCAGTTAGACACAAGGTCATGACACAACACAAACACACACACACACACACACAGGTTGTTCTGAGCTGTGACCTGAGAGATGTGAATACAGTATGTGATTACTGATCAGTTATCAATCAATACCCTCTGCACCCCCCCTCAGCTGCAGCTGGTGGCCGACCTGTTCCACGAGAAGGATGACCCCGCCCCCTCCAAGTCGTCCAAGGTAAACGTGAGAGCAGCGAAGTCGATGCCTCGAGCTCCGAACAAGGAACACAGGAAGACGGTGGGACACCAGGTGAGTGGCGCTCTGAGGCCTACAGGTTTGACTCCACCCACCTCCTCTCACCCCCTCTCTCTCTGTCAGTTCCGCAGCTCGCTCCACCTCCTCATGGAGACTCTGAATGCCACCACGCCGCACTATGTCCGCTGCATCAAGCCCAACGACTTAAAGGAGGCGTTCTCGTGAGTACACCACCGCCATCACACAGGTGTTAGACCACAGGTGTGTAGCTGCTGCCGGCACCTCAAACAAGCTCCGCCTCTTCCTAGATCAGCTGTTCAGTCCAGGTTAAATACATTTAATCTCCTGGAGGACAGAGCTGATGACATGGTCAGTGTTGTCATGGTGACATTTAAGGTGGATTGATTAATATGCAAATGTCAGTGATGAAAACATTCCACCTTAAAAGATGCAGTTAGCTGCTGTTAGCATCTGAGCTGCACAGGAATTAAATGGTTAAATAAAATGTTTGATTCATTGTCACAGAAACAACAGAGCTAGCTTAGCTTAGCCTATTAGCTCAGCTATGTTGTCATAGCCTGGCCTGTTAGCTTAGCGTAGCCATCAGAGGTTTGGCTGTGACAGACAGACAACATGAGAGAACAGAGGCTTCACTCAGGAGGGTGTGACTGCAGCGACATCACAGGTCAGAGGTCATGTGACGTTCACTGACTCACTGCAGTGAGTTGTGCGGTAGCCACAGATCCCATGTTGTTCTCCTCACGTCAACACGCTGTTGACGTGTCCTGTGTCACGCCTGTTCGATTAGCTCACGGTCACATGACTCAGGCAGACAGAGCTCGCTCGCTCAGCTCACTCACTCACTGTGACTGTGACTCTGCTGAGTGACTGACGATGATGAAGCTGAAGAGGAAGACGAGGTGGGACGTGGTGTTGTTCACCTGAACCTCAGGTGTGAACTGACAACAGGTGACAGTAAAAGCGTTTCCTGTTGTTGTTGCTGCAGGTTCGATTCCCGGAGGGCGGTGCAGCAGCTCCGAGCCTGTGGAGTCCTGGAGACGATCCGGATCAGCGCGGCCGGGTACCCGTCCAGGTGAGTCCACCTCACAGGGCACAGCTCAGGTGTGTCTGCACTTCCACCCCCCCACCCCAGCCTTCCTCCTCCTCCTCCTCCTCCTCCTCCTCCTCCTCCTTGTTGTTAGTGGCTGTTGTTTTTCAATTCAAGAGAATTCACTAAAACAGGTTAAACAGTAAAAACACAGGTGAATGAGGTGTGTTTGAAGTTGTTGTGTGTCTCATGACGTGTGCTGTAGCGGACAGAATTCACTCAGGTGGGATTAAGCTGTTGTATGAACCAGGTGTGTCGTGTGTGTCCAGGTGGACGTACCCAGACTTCTTCAGCAGGTATCGGGTCCTGATGAGGAAGTCCGACATGACGTCACCGGACAAGAAGCTGGTGTGTAAGAACCTGCTGGAGACGCTGATCAAGGTGAGAGCGGGACGTCATGGAAACGTGAACGTGTTTTGGTAGAGACATGAGTCTGTGGGTGGAGCTTGGCACGCTGGCTCCAGGTGTGTGGGAGGGGCAGCAGCATTAACACCCTTTCACCCTCTGGTCCTCAGGAACCCGACATGTTCCAGTTCGGTAAGACAAAGATCTTCTTCCGGGCGGGACAGGTAGCGTACCTGGAGAAGCTCCGGCCGACAAGTTCCGCGCCGCCTGCATCAAGATCCAGAAGACGGTTCGGGGCTGGCTGCAGAGAATCCGCTACCGCAAAATACGCAGGGCTGCCATCAGCCTGCAGAGATACGGCCGAGGTTACCTGGCCCGCAGGTGAGTGACGTCGCCAGTCTGACCTCATCAACCTGAGAGTCATCGCCATGGTGGTGAGAGAATGTGCAGTGACGACAGAGATGACCTGGAGTGACCTTTAACCAGCTCCATGATTTAAGACTGTGGACATGTTTCAGTAGTTTCCATGGAGACAGTGTTTACACACTGAACCAATCAGTGTCAATAACCTAATCAGATCAATACAACATGATGTGTTTGTTTATTGATCACTGTGATGTCATAGACTGATACAGGATCAGACAGGTTCTGAAGGTTCTGTGTATGTGTGTGTGTCCAGGTACGCAGAGTACCTGCGTCTGAGCCGGGCCGCCCTCATCTGTCAGAAACAGTACCGTATGGTGAGAGAGCGCCGGGCTTTCCTGAGGGTGAGACGAGCCGTCGTCACCATCCAGGCCTACACCAAGGGCATGTTCACACGCCGCGTCTACTGGGAGGTGAGAGTCCCGTGGTCGGAGACAATTAGAGACACAGGGTCTCCACTTAGAGAGGAATGTGGGCAGGACAGTGAACGCCTCCTCCCTGTGTCTGTGTCACTGAGCGCCTCCTCCCTGTGTCTGTCTCTCCAGTTCCTCCTGCACCATAAGGCCATGATCATCCAGCGGAGCGTGCGGCGCTGGCTGCTCAGGAGGAAGTTCAAACGAGCGCGTGACGCTGCGATCACCATCCAGTGTGCGTACAGACGGCTGCTCGCCAGGCGACAACTGAAGCAGCTGAAGATCGAAGCTCGATCCGCTCAACACCTGAAGAAACTGAACACGGGGATGGAGAACAAGATCGTCCAGCTGCAGAGGAAGATGGATGACCAGGTACACACACACACACACACACACACATACAAACAGACTGTCTGTGTGGGTGGAGCTTCACTGATGCAGTGACGTCATGTTGTTACTCTGACAACTGTGACAACACTTCCTGTTCCATCACAGTCCAAAGAGTACCGCACTCAGAACGAGCAGCTGCAGATCGTGAACGCCAATCTGGGGTCAGAGGTCAACAAGCTGCAAAAGGAGCTGGAACTGGTCCGGGACCAGCAGAGTGGAGGGGGTCAGGTGACCTCACTGCAGGAGGAAATACAGATGCTGAGGGAGGAGCTTCAGGAGGCACACGCCCACAGGAAGAAGATAGAGGAGGAGCACTGCACAGAGAAGCAGGACCTCAGACAGGTGAGCCCCGCCCCCTCCACAGTATTGAGTATTGAGTGTGTTACCTGTGTGGGCAAAGCCTCTGACCATCTGTCTGACCTCTTGTCCTCAGAGGGTGGAGGAGCTGGAGGCAGAAAACACTCTGCTGAAGAGCGAGAAGGAGGAGATGAACCAGAAGATCCAGCAGCTGTCGAAGAGCAGCACAGGTGAGAACGTCCAGGTTGAATGTTGTTCTTGATGTGATGCTGCCTCCTGCTGGCGACAGAGACACATCACCACTGTGTGTGTGTGTGTGTGTGTGTCAGGCGGCAGCAGTGATCAGAGGGTGGAGTCTCTGGAGGCGGAGCTTGATGCTGAGAGGCAGCGATACCAGAACCTGCTCAAAGAATTCTCCAGAATGGAGCAGAGATACGACAACCTGAAGGAGGAGCTGACCCTCACCAAGGTGACCTCTGACCTCTGTTGTCTCCATGGTTACAGCCTCTCCATTGGGATGTTTTGACAATGTGATGCTGTAACCATGGAAACATGAGTTAATTATATGATCGTAACGTTGACCAAACTGATGATGATGATGTAACACAGCTCATTAACCTGAGGTTTAAACATTGTTTCCCATCATGCACCAGTTCCAACCCGGCCACAGGAGGAACCCGTCCAATCAGAGCAGCCTGGAGTCAGACTCCAACTACCCATCCATCTCCACCTCTGAGGTCGGAGACACCGAGGACGCCATCCAGCTGGTGGAGGTGAGTCTGAGGACCCAACCAATCAGTCAGTCCGTTACTGAAGCCTGGTGACCAGAGACCAGTGTGAATCATTAAAATATCATTTAAAGTCGATGATGCCGGAGAGGCATGTGACTGACCGGGGGGGGCGGGGTGTTACAGGAGCTGGGGGCGGAGAAAGCAGCGATGGACATCAGTCTGTTCATGAAGCTGCAGAAACGTGTGAGGGAGCTGGAGCAGGAGAGGAGGAGGCTGCAGAACAACCTGGACAAGATGGAGGAGCTCAGCAAGCAGAGGTCAGAGGTCAAGAGTCCAACCTCAGAGCAGGAGACTGCAGACCTGGCCTATAACAACCTGAAGGTACACACTTCTTCTACACCTCTAACTCCACTCTTCCTGCTCCGCTAACTCTGCCTCCTCTACCAACTCCTCCTCTAACTCCTCCTCCTCTGACTCCTCTGCAGAGGGAGGAGCTGGAGTCGGAGAACAAGAAGCTGAAGAACGATCTGAACGAGTTGAGGAAGGCGGTTTCTGAGCGAGCGTCTCACAGCGATTCGTCCAATGAGCTGCAGGACAGCTACAACCTGCTGCTGAGTCAGCTCAAAGCAGCCAGTGAGGAGCTGGACGCCCGGAAAGAGGAGGTTCTGATCCTGAGGACCCAGATCGTCAGCAAGGCCCAGCAGGAGGAGCAGAACCAGCACCTGGTAAGTTCAGCCTCTGCCACTGTGAGGTCACCACTGTCACCTGAGCTCCGCCCCCTCACATCCTGTCCTTGTTTCAGGAGAACTCTCAGGTTCCTCCGCCAGAGAACCTCAAAGAACCTGTGGACAAGGAGGAGGCTCTCAAAGCCTATCAGGAAGTGTCTGAGTCCAAGAGGTGAGAGACAGAACCTCAGGTGGAACCACCTGCTTCTGCTGCTTCCACTTTTCTTACCTCTGCTGTTTCCTCCTCCTCTTCCTCCTCCTCCTCCTCCTTTTCCTCCTTCTCCTCCTCACCAGTGACCCACAGGACTGGTGCTATCTGAATGAAGATGGAGAGCTGGGTCTGGCGTACCAGGGCCTCAAACAAGTGGCCAGGTGTCTTTTTCATCTTTCCTCTTCTTCTTTTTCTTCTTCTTCTCTTTCTCAGTTTGATGCTGTAACTCACCTTCATCTCAGTTTTATCTTCACTCGCACCTTGAAGGGTTTGGGGATTAGCGTATTAGCATGTTAGCTGCTACATTCAGGTGTCACAGGTGAGTGTGTGTTCACTCAGGCAGGTGAGGGTTCACCAGGTCGTTAACGTAATGTTTCTAATGACGGAGCCTGTTAGCATGTTAGCTGTCACACACTCTAAACTCCTCCTCCTCTTCCTCCTGGTCCTGGTCCTGGTCCTGGTCTTGTTCCTGGTCCTGGTCCTGGTCCTGTCAGGCTGTTGGAGGCTCAGCTGCAGACTCAGTCGCGGCAGCACAAAGATGAGCTGGAGGCTCTTCACACTCAGATCGAACTGCTGAGAGACGACATCGAGAAGAAGCAGGAGATCATCAACCACACCATGTCCCTGTCTCCTGAGGCCCAGGTGGAGTACAGCGTCCAGCAGGAGATCACACGGCTCACCAACGACAACCTGGTAGGACACACACACACACACACACACACACACACACACACTCACACACACAAACAGGATTGGTGATGTGGCGTGTCCCGTCCTCAGGACCTGAAGGAGCTGGTGGAGAAGCTGGAGAAGAACGAGAGGAAGCTGAAGAAGCAGCTGAGGATCTACATGAAGAAGGTGCAGGAGTTCGAAGGTAAGGGGCGGAGCTGAGTGTGGAGGTGTCAGGTGTTGTGTGTCAGGTGGTCTCTGACGGACAGGTGTGTTTCAGCCTCTCAGGCACTGCAGAGCAGCAGGTCCAGACCAGAGCTGAGCCGGCAGGTGACGGTGCAGAGGAAGGAGAAGGACTTTGAGGGGATGCTGGAGTACTACAAGGAGGACGAGGCGCTGCTGGTGAAAACCCTGGTCACAGGTCAGTCCACCTCCCCCTGACCTCTGACTTCTGACCCCTGACCTCTGACCTCAGTGTATTTAAAGACTGTATGTGTTTTCAGACATCAAACCCGACACGGTGTCCACCGCTGTCCCCTGTCTTCCTGCCTACGTCCTCTTCATGTGCATCCGTCACGCCGACTACATCAACGATGACCAGAAGGTAGAGTCTCTGCTCACCTCCACCATCAACGCCATCAAGAAGGTCCTCAAGGTGAGAGTGGCTCCGCCCACAGGTTAGCGTCCTCCTGAAGCGCTGCTTTTTAAACAGCTGTTTAACCACCTGTCTGTCCACTTCCTGTGCAGAAGAACAGCGACGACTTTGAGACAACGTCCTTCTGGCTTGCCAACACGAGTCGCCTGCTCCACTGCCTGAAGCAGTACAGCGGAGATGAGGTCAGAGGGGGCGGGGTCATGGACCATGATGCACTCTGTCGAGGAATGGTTTCACACAGAGTTTGTTCACCACACAGGCGCTGCTGACTTTCCTCAGTCGGCCATGTTTTAATTGCATTTACACAGAGTCCAGTCTCTCTGTGGAACCCGCCCCTCGTTGTCATGGTGACACAGATCTATCATCCTGGTGTCCTATTGGTCAATCTAGTGTTTTTGTGTTACTTGTGGTGTTGCTGTTGTTGGATAAGGTCGTGTAACTGTCCTGAGCCTCTGAGACTGAAGCAGGATCCTGGGTCACCGTGGTAACCTCAGATTTAACCCTGGTTGTCAGGGTTACAAGGGCCCTTGACTTGTTACCAGGGTAAATCACCATGGTCACAGACACTGAGCCCACAGGTAACTTCAGATCTGAACTTCTGACCAATCAGATCCCTGGAAACACAGAGTCATTATTCTACAGGAGCCTGACAGGGACAAAAGACTTCACACTGAAGTGATCAATGATATTGATATTTGCACTGATGTGTTGGAGAGTTAATCAGACCGAATCGATCAACAGTTGTATGAAACTGAGGTCATGTGACGGCGATGTCACAGTTCACTCTGTGATGTGTCAGTACCTGAGCTCACCTGCAGGTGGTAGCATCTCTTTATTCACTAATCTGATGTCTTTGAGGATGAACAGAGGAAAAACCCAGAGTTACCTGAGCCAGGTGACAACCAGCTCCTGCTACTGGTTACCATGACGACCACTGTCAGGCCCAGATGACTGTTAAGAGAGTTAACCTGGGTTGACTGAACCCAGTCAACCCAGACAACAGAGCTCAGGCTGTTGTGGTGCGTTCAGGTGTTCATGACTCTGACCTGTTGTGTTGTGGTGCGTTCAGGTGTTCATGACTCTGACCTCTTGTGTTGTGGTGCGTTCAGGTGTTCATGAGTCTGACCTCTTGTGTTGTGGTGCGTTCAGGTGTTCATGACCCAGAACACAGCGAAGCAGAACGAACACTGTCTGAAGAACTTCGACCTGGCCGAGTACAGGCAGGTTCTCAGTGACCTCTCCATCCAGATCTACCAGCAGCTCATCAGGGTCGCCGAGGGAACCATCCAGCCCATGATCGGTGAGTCCACCTCAGACCAGATCAATCCACAGATCCAGTCTCAGGTCTGAGGTCAGAGGTCAGAGGTCAACAATGCATTTTATCTGTTCAAGAAATCATTATTCAAGTGTCACTTCCTGTTTCTGACTCCATCTCAAGCCACTGATAAACATCTGACTGTGCGTGTGTGTGTGTGTGTGTGTGTGTGTGTGTGTGTGTGTGTTAGAATCACTTTGACTTGTCGGGAAATTTCTCTTATGACTCATCTGTTGGCTACCGTTACTCTGGCAACCGCATAGACACCATCAGCACGCACACACATACATACACACTGAACTGCGAGAGTGACAGGTGTAAACCCCCCTCACCTTCATGTTCACTGATGTCATCGTTGTCATGGTTTCCCCTGCAGAAGTCAGCTGATTAGATATAGTTAGTTGAGGTTATTGATCAGGTCTCTACAGTTGGACTACTGGGTCCACCGTGGCCTCTTCTGTCTGACCTCTGACCTCTGCCTCCACCTTCAGTGTCAGCCATGTTGGAGAGCGAGAGCATCCCCAGCCTGGCAGGCGTGAAGCCGATGGGCTACAGGAACCGCTCGTCCAGCATGGACACGGAGGGGGGCGGAGTCAGCAGCTACACCCTGGAGGCTCTGATCCGACAGCTGGGTCAGTTCCATGCCATCATGAGGGACCACGGTATGGACCCTGAGATCGCGGGTCAGGTGGTCCGCCAGCTGTTCCACTGCATCAACGCCGTCACGCTCAACAACCTGCTGCTGCGCAAGGACGTCTGCTCCTGGAGCACCGGCATGCAGCTCAGGTGAGGCCACGCCCCCAACACCTGGACTACAGAAACCAGGTCCACAGAGACTTTACACACTTTAATGTGTGTGTGTGTGTGCGTGTGTGTGTGTGTGCAGGTACAACACCAGTCAAATGGAGGAGTGGCTCCGCGGTAACAACCTGCACCAGAGCAACGCGGCGGCGACTCTGGAGCCGATCATCCAGGCGGCTCAGCTGCTGCAGGTGAAGAAGAAAACGTCTCAGGACGCTGAGGCCATCTGCTCCCTGTGCTCCGCCCTCACCACCCAGCAGGTCAGCTGACATCACACACACCTGATCTGATCAGGAACACATGCTGACAACGACACCACCTGATCAATATCAATTCTGTCTCCTGCAGATCGTGAAGATCCTGAACCTGTACACTCCTCTGAACGAGTTCGAAGAACGAGTCACTGTGTCGTTCATCAGGAACATTCAGGTGAGTCTCACCTGACAGACAGGTGACAGACTGATGTGAGACAGGTGACAGACGGATGTGAGACAGGTGACAGACGGATGTGAGACAGGTGTCCCTAACAAACTGACCTGTCTGTGTCTTTGTGTCCAGACTCGGCTCCAGGACAGGAACGATGCTCCTCAGCTGCTGCTCGACACCAAACACACCTTCCCAGTCCTCTTCCCCTACAGCCCCTCCCCCCTCTGTCTGGACACACTCACCATCCCCCCCTCCCTCGGCCTGCACTTCCTCGTCAGAGTCTGACACACACACACACACACACACAAGTCGGGGGGGTCAGAGATGTTCAACAGGTCTGTGACCAGTGCAGCGTCACATCTGTCACAGCAGAGTTACCTGACAGGTGTGTTCCACGACAGAGCAGGAGGTCATTGATCTGGACTAATCAATACTTCAAACTCCTGCTTATCTGATCAGACTGATGATCGATCAGGTGTATTGATTACTGATCTCATGGTTTAATGTTTTCTCTGTGATTTGTATCATGATCATGTGACGACACTAATGTTGATAGAACCCAACGCTGCTCGTCACCGTGATGTCACAGGCTGGGGTCTGAGTGACTGGTAGAGATGGGGGGGCGGGGCCAGGGGGCGCCGGGAGGGGGCAGTGTAATTTAAATAGTTAAAGTTTCGAAGTCTGAGACTCGTTAACATGAAACATTAATCAAACTGTTTTAGTAATTAAACATCAAACTGTTTCATTTATGGATCAAACAACAACAAATAAAAATAATCAAATGTTTTGATAAAAACAGTTTGAGTCATTATTGATTAAGCTGAAACCACACACACACACGCACACGCACACACTCACTCTCTCTCTGACTGTGTGAACATGGAGTTGTCATGTTTCCCACAGCTGCTCAGTCGGTTGTAGCAGCTGTCAGTGGTTTCACCTGTCGACCAGGTGCCACAGTTAGACACACACACACACACACGTTCTCACTAATCGTCCCCAAACCTCAGCGACAGTTTAATTCTCAAGGATGATGAACCAACAGAAAATCAACAAGGTTACATCAGTAGAGGTCAGAGGTCACATCAGTAGAGGTCAGAGGTCATATCAGTAGAGGTCAGAGGTCGATACAGACGGAGCGCATTGGTACAAGGGGGCGGCCGTGGCGGCCATGTTGAAATGAGCTGCTGAACTGAAGCTGCATAGTTGTTTGTTTTTAAAGGATGAAGATGAAGAGGAGGAAGAGGAAGTGGTGACGAGTCATTTCTGAACTCGTCTGTTTGTGCAACTGCAACACCTCCCTCTTCCAGCTCACTGCTGTCAATCAACACCGAACACAATCACTGATCAATAACCTATAGAACACACTGCGACACCTTCACAGGCTTCACAGGCTGTAGACAAGAGACATTAATGATGAATAGAAAAATAATCATCGACACCTGAACATCACCTTTAGTTTCTCATCAGTTTTTTGTCAGGTTTTTTTTTTTTTTTTGGGGGGGGGGGGGGGGGGTCACAAACATTTAAAACCAATACACGACTATATTGATTATATATTAAATATCTTAATACATATGTATATTTATACATATACACATGTATGTGTGTGTGACAGGTGTCTCATCGCTCAGGTTCAGGAGGGGGAGGGCGGGGCGACACATCAGACCACAGCTGTAGATGTTGTTGATGCTGAGAGCAGATAGGAGGCTGTGGTTTGTTGAGGGGGGGTTTGCTCTCCTCCTACAGAAGCTGCAGTGTGACCTCTGAACTTTAACCCTTCAACAGCCAGTCAGAGCCTCATTGTCTCTGAAGTACAGACATCCAACACCCCCCCCTCCCCCCGCCCACTTCCCCTCCCCCCTTCCTCCTCCCTGCTCCTCCACTTTTCTCCCAC
>JAFHLA010000271.1:532500-730000 GCA_021432705.1 Caranx ignobilis | reverse complement strand
GAGAAGGCAGAGCTTCGTCCCTGTGAGGAACCGGAGGCTTCGGTCGGTCCTGCTGCTGCTGACAGCTCTCAGTCCAGTGATCCCTGCTCCACCCAGAGCTCAGACTGCAGGAGCACCACCAGCGTCACCACAGAGGAGCTGGAGCTCTCCGCCCTGCTGAGCTCCTCTGATGGAGAGGACAGCCTGCAGAGCACCAGTCCCTCCCCCGTCAACGTCCTCCAGCTCAGGGGCGAAGGCGGCAGCGGAGGGAACGAGCCCGAGGTGTTTGGAGCGAGTCAGCAGGACGAGGCCTACGTCACCATGTCCAGCTTCTACCAGATCAAGTAGGGATGGTGTTGGAACAGGAGCTGGACCAGAGTCTGTTTATCAAACTTCTGAGAATCACACTTAAGAATGTTCAGAGGCCGTGACCCGGACCTGGAGTCAGGATCCATCAAATCCACCGCTGAATCGGAAGAAGTCAAACCTCCTCCTGGTTCTCAGCAGGGTTGTCGGAGGTTTGACCTCTTCACAGGGTAAAACCTTCTCTCTGCTTCTGTCTATTGCCCCCACTCAAACATCTCATCCACATTCTCCAGAGGATGAACCTAACTCTCTTTGATCCTGATGTTTCACCATGAGGTTCCTTATATCTTAGTTAACTCATCAATTGGACAACTGCCATGACATCATCCACACAACTAACATCTCACAATGTTCATGATCATCAGAGGATGATCCTCACTGACATCTTCACACCAACAGCAGGTCGGTCTTCTCTAGTTCATGCTCCCCTCAGGATGAAACCACTGACTTTGAACCCATCACCATCATCGGTACAAAATATTCATGTAGTCCAGACCACAGAGACTCTGGTTCTACTGGACCCGAATCCTTCATCATACAATCAGAGGACATGTCACATAGACGCTGACATGCGATGAGATGTTAAAGGTGGAAACTGATCAATTTTAAGAAGCCGTTAGAGAAAAGGTTGAGAATCTGTTCCTCCAGGATCTGGGCCACGCTTCAGTTTTCAGAACAGTAGCCTATGCATTATGTTATCTGCCAAAATTGACCTGCTTTTACTTTTTATGTTTACTGACCACTTTAACCTTTAGTAGCGGCTGATATTATTATTGTGACCAAGAGAAAGTTTCAAGTATAGAGCTTTTATTTTTGAAAAGTAGGTGTTGACGATCCGCTGACACTGAAATGTAGCATTTGTGTATTTTGTTGCTTTTGAATTTATCAGGTTTATTTTCATTACAAGTGACATGTCATATCCTGACCCCTACTAAGACCTCCAAACATGGTTGTGGGTCTCAGGTCGTTCCAGTGGTTCTGTACGTTCTACTCCAAACAAACAGTTCTTGAATTTCTGGTAACATCCAGGCAGGTCGCTGGTTAAAGGCTCATCCTTTAGCTGGACATGCAGTGGATTTCGTGCCTTGAGAAAGTTTGAAACCACAGTGAAATGAATGTAGCTGTAGAGGAAATCTGGAACCTTGTTCAGGCCAACCAGAACGTCTCAGTGACCACAGGAACCACCTGAAGGGAAGTAAAAACACCAGCCACAACTTTCTAAATGACCTGTGGAGCCTCAGTTATGACCCTAAAAACCAACACCCGAGGACTCTGACCTCCTCAGTGATACCTAGAACCTACAAAGCCAACTACAGAACATCTAAGAACTACCTAAATACCCCCAGAACCACTTGGACATAAAAACTGAAGGATCCCAAGAACCTTCTCAACAACTAGAACCACACAAAGGACCACTAGAGCCACTTTAAAGATCCCTTGAACCTTCTTGGGGACTAGGATCTCCAGAGGGACCTCAGCACCTCCAGAACATCCTGAACAGTCTCCACCACCACCACCACACAATCACCCAGGAAAACATAACCATGCAGATGTTCCACCACATACCCTGAGATGAGATCAAGAGCTCAGACCAAACCCTCTCATCTGGCACCTGCCTGAAGGTTCCTCACAGTAGCTCCTCTGGAGAACGCTGCTCATATCCAGGTGGTTTCCGTCTGTTGTCATGGAAATGCCACACAAAATGCTGCTTCTTCAAACATGTAACACAACGTAAACCTCATGTCTCCTCACAGCAACAGGAACTCTGAATGTAGCTCAGCTTTGTTCTCCACACATATCAATGCTGAAAACTTCATGTTAACCAGAGCTTTTTTTTTTTATTTAAACTCATTTTTCAATTAAAAAAGTTGGGAATCAAACGTGTTTCCTGAGCTGCACATACATGACACCTACAACATGAAGATACATGATGATGATGATGATGATGATGTTCGAAAATCTAAGACCAAAAAAGAAAACCTGACAAAGCTGATAATGAGCAGAGCGACACATGATAACACTCAGGGACAGTTTGATGTTTGCGCTTCAGAGTCTCCAGGCGTTTCTCATCATCAGGATGAAGTAGACGTCGCTGTCGATGGAGGCGCTCACTCCGCTGTAATAGTTGATGAACTCATCTTTGGTCACCTGTCAATTAGAGGAGACACTTTCACGCTCATGTTCATCACATGTTAAAGAGTAAAAAAAAAATGTGACGGAAAAAAAACAAATTAAATTTTCAAAAACTCTGAGACAAACAGAAAACACCTCTAATTAACCACTGAATTGATCACTATCTTTACCTGCGTGAGCTCAGTGCTCTCACAGGTAAAGTAGAAACCTGAGACATGATTGGCTGGAAACAGACAGTGAGTGTGATCAGTGACTGAGGCTGATTGATTGATCGGGGAGTGAAGGTGATGATTGATCAGAAGGATGAATGATGACGTGTGTTGTGTGGTTCTGTGAGTCCAGATTCGTTTTGACGCGTTTCCGATAATAAATGCTAAACAACCGCACAACACACTCATCACCTCCAGACGCCGTGTTCAGGAAACTCTGCCGCCACCCGGATGCTTGCGTTTGTTTACCCGACCGCTCGCTCAGAGTTTCCAGGCGTTTGTCATCATCACGATGAAGTAGACGTCGGTGTCGATGGACGCGCTCACACCAGCATAATAGTTGAGGAACTCCTCCTGTGTCACCTTCAGAGAGCGACAGCAGTGAGTCGTGGTGGGCGGAGCTCTTCAGACCTGAGCAGCTCACACCCAACGACCACCTGAACCACCTGATGAAAACAGCCCGCCCACTTTTTTACCTTCCCATCTTTGTCGTACGGAGAGTCGAAGCTGTCCAGGAACTTCCTGAACACCTGGTCCTCGGTCCACTCTCCGTTCTGGTACTTGGGGTGGTACTTGGCGTTATAAACCCCCTGCAGGTCTTCGATGGTGATCACACCGTCGCCCGTCTTGTCCAGCTTCCTGAACGCCTGCATCACCACCTCCTTCCTTGCCTTAGACATGGGCGGCTGCAGACACCAGATCACAGTAGTTAGGACACACCTCTCACCTGTCTCCTGTCTCCTGTCCTCGGCTCTGTATGTTTACCCTCAGAGTGATGAGGAACTCCTCGAAGTCGATGGTCCCGCTCCCGTCGCGGTCGAACTGCTGGAACAGATTGGCCGCCTCCTGTTTCTCCATCAGGACGCCGTAGTCGTTAAGACCCTTCATGAACTCTTTGAAGTCCAGCGAGCGGTTGCTGTCGTCGTCCATTATTTTGAAGGTTCTGACAAAAGGTCAGGTCAGAGGTCAAGAGGAAACACACACGTATCATCACATGACAACACGATTCATATTCGCATGATGATGAATAAGAAGCAGGAAGTAGACTGTGTCGATGTCATGATGACGCGTCGTGTTTTAAACAGGTTTGGATGTAACGGGGCGTCAGATTAACGAGTCGGTGTCATTAGGTGGAAATATTAACGATATGAAGTGGGAGTGTTAATGAGACACAGGATCTGTGTGGGAACCTGCAGCTACAGCAACAAAACCACAGACGCAGCAACGACAACACGACGAAGAGACAACAAACCAAACACATCACAACATCCTGCAGCCGCAGCAGCAGCTCGAGAGCAGCAGAGCTGATCCACCACAGGAAAACACCTCAGCACATCGAGCCACAGCAGCACACGCTCCACATCTACTACATGTACTATATATATGTATATAGTACGTACACACACACACACACACACACAGACTTTCAGTTTCACTCCATGTTGACGAGTTAACGTTCATTTTACTTCACTAAAGCATTATTTCATTAACTTTATTATCACTGACAGTTTCACTGCTTCAGTAAGTCGATGTTTACAAAACCAGTCGTGTTTCATCATCGTTCATTTCAGTAACAGGTTTTAACAAAGTAAAAGTCCTGCATGAAAAATGTCACAGAGCAAAAACCCCCAACAATAAACCCTACAAAGTAAAAGCACTTCATGTGAAGTGAAAATGAAAAATGTCTGACACCAACATGTTTCGTACAGAAAACCACTCGAGTCATTATCGTCTCACAGCTTTGTAAAAATAGATCTGAACGTCACCAGGTGTTTAACCAGCGAGTGGCGCCACCTTGAGTTGTTGTTGTTGTTGTTGTTAAATAAACATCACCAGGTGACGAACATGGGATTTTATGTTGCAATAACACATGTTGTTGTTTGGGGGGTGAAACCGAACGCTGCACACACATGGTTTCTGATGTTTGGCTTTATGATGATGATGTTTAATGAAATGTTGGATTAGAACAAGAACTAAAATGACACACACACACACACACACACACACAGGTGATAGCTCACCTGCCCAGACCTTTGATCCCTGACGACCCTCGGGCCAAACACTGCAGCCTGAGTCTCTCCACAGGGTCCGAGCACCCGGAGAGCTGACGCTTGGCGTTTATTGCCATCTCTCGATCGTGTCGTGATGTTCCCGCCATCTCTGACATCACACAGGAAGTGAGTTATTCAGACATTTTCTCTGTGACATCATTAAGTTTTCTTCGAGGCCGCTGTCCTCTGTCTGTCTCTAACTGTTTCCTTCACTAACCATCAGTAGAAGAAGAGCGTGAACCGTGTCATGATGTTGAGGGTGGAGCTACAAACATGACCTCACTAATGACATCAGGGTGAATGTTCGTGTGACATGACCTTTGACCTTGTGGATACAAACCTTCATCATTTGGTTTCGTGATGTCACAGTGACCTTTGCCCACCACACTAATGAGAACATGAGCAGGGCTGGTTTCCTCTGCTACCTGTTTAATGTTGCCTTGACAACAGCAGGTGTGTGTATGTGCGCGCGTGTGTGTTACCTGCTGCAGTGACCATGAAGCTGCTGAAAATGTCTAAATAACTGAACATTAACTTCACTTCCTGTCAGAGTACGTCACTCTACACACACACACACACACACACACACACACACACACTAGCTTTGGCTCCTGTTTGATCCTCCACCCGGAAACAGGAATCATGAGACGCAGAAGAAGAAGAAACGCAGAACGTGGAGCACGAGCGCGTTCACAACCCGTGACCTTTGACACGTTACAGCGGCAGGAACTCACCGAGCTGCTGCGACACGTTAACGGTTTATCTCCGCTCGACGTCCGACACCGAGGCTGCTCTTCCCCAAACGGTCCGCGGTTACCATGGAGACCTGCCGCCCTCTGCTGTGATTGGCTGTGCTTACGAGTGACGAGTCAAAATAAAGTAACAAAGAGCCGCTGCCCACCACCGCCCTCACGTGATTAGAAGGCTTTTACTCTGAACACACACACACACACACACACACACACACACACAGGAGGTGTACCTGTGGGAGGTCGACATCGTCACGTGAACATGATTAATAACAGTAAACAAACCATCCACTCACCTGCTCATCGTGGGGGAGAGATGAGAACAGGTGAATGGCGCTGAGCCTTATGGGAAACATTTTTCTCTCTGACTGTGGCACCAACATGAAAACATTTGATAATGATAATGATAATAAATAAATAAATAAATAAATGAATGAATAAATAAATGATGATGTCATCAGAGTGAACATGAGGTCAGAGTGTGCTCAGTCCACACAGCATCAGCCCTTCAGTCCTGCAGTGTTGGCTCCACCTAGTGGTCACTACACGAACCAGCAGATAGTGCAGAGTGTTGTAGATGAAGCTGTGATTGAACATGAGCTCTGATGGTGGAGTGTGTTTCTCACAATAAAGTCCACATGTTGGAGGAAGAAAGACAAAGAAGCAGAAGCAGCACAGAAGCTTCAGCAGAGTGAAAAGCAGCTGATGATCCAGTGAAGACTCTGATCAAACTCATTTCATCAAGCTCAGCTTTTATTCAGGATTCAGAGAAAACTGCATCAATCAGGACACGACTTCATGTTCAACAACACAACAGAGTCAGTTCACTCCAATATGGCTGCGTCACTGATACACTCCAACACTAAAGTGTGTGTGTGTGTGTGTGTGTGTGTGTGTGTGTGTGTCAGCTCCTCTGGACAGAGTGACTCTAATGATCTTCATACATCAGCTCAGTGACATGTTACTGTCCCACGACCACTTCACTGACACTCTGTCAACATGAGCAGCAGCACAATGAATCACTGTGTGTATCAGCAACAACATCACACACACAATGAGGAGACTAACATCAGTGAGGGAGGGGCTGCTGTACTCAGCATCAAACACCAGGGGGCGTCACCACCACATTCACAACATCAGTTATTAGATGATAATGAACTTTGTTAATGAGCTGTAGTTTTATATAATAACTGTACTTTTACCAAGCAGAAACAAGTAGATCACATTGATGCAGTTCATAAACATGATCAATACATATCATCACACGTGATCAATACATATCAATATGTATGATTATTACACATGATTATTACTTTTGTTAAATTTTAATCATTTGTATATATTTTTTTTCAAACCATTTTTCAACCTCCATGTTAGGAATTTAAAGGACCTGGTTGAATTGATGGATCAATTGATTGATTTCTTCATCACCAACATGATGATTAAAGAGTCTCCAGCTCAGTGCTTATTTTCTCACTTAGTTCATTTTGTGTCCTTTCTGTTACGAGTGTACTCTATCCCCCTGCAGCTTCTTTCATCCACTCGATCTTTCATCTCCTTCAGTTTCTCGACCTTCTCTGCATCTCCTTTCTTCTTCATCTTCTCAATCAGGAAGTCCAAGTGGACATGAGTGGACACTGAATCCACATTCAGGGCGATTTGATCCAGTCTGATCAGATGGTGGTAGGTCTCTTCAAGACACTGATCTTTGTTGGCCGTCAGCTTTTTCATTTCCTCCTCTAGATTTTCCAGGAGACTCGACTTCTTCTCACTTTCAGCTTTGTTCTCTTCATACTTGTCTTTCATGTCTTGTAGGGTTTTCTTAACTTTTCTTGTCTTGTTGACATAGATCCACTCTTCTTTCACATGATCTGTTGCAGGACACTTATTGGTACATGACGTGCAGCGTCCTCCTCTCATCACCTCACAGTGACTAGGTTTCCAGGCCATGGTGCATCCTGGGTAGTGACAGTTCTCTTTACACTGTTTACAGGTAACAGCTCCTTTATATAACAACCATAAAAATCCCCACATCCCCCCTTTGATTTGTTCTTTCTCTTTGTAGACCTCATCAACTTTTACAGTGAACTTCTCATTCTCCTTCATCTTATCTTCATGTTTCTTCAGAACTTCTTTCATCCATCTGATCTCTGTCTGTTTCAGTTCAATGAACTCAACTCTCTCCTTCAGGTTCTGGACACAGGCTTTCAGTCTGACATGTTCATTCAACACTTCCACAGTTTTCTTCAGTTTCTCAGGTTCAGTTTTTTCCAGAAAGTCTTTAAACTGATGAATTCCTCTCATTGATACTTATCAGTTTGTTCCAGATCTTCTCTGTCCTCTGTCCGGTCTTCATGTTGGCAGTTATTGAACAGGAAGTAAACAGGCTGATTCTTCTGATCTCTGGCACATTGAATTTTTGCAGCATCAAGAGCTTCAAGAGCATTTTTTGGTTTCCTTCCATCTGAGTGTGTGATCAGAGCGACGATGTTCTTCTCCATGTCGTTTCCAAACAGAGACGTCACTGAATTGAAGATGTACATCAGTCGGTCACTCAGTCGAATATCACTCATTTTGACTACCAGACCCACTAAGTTAATATTATTAACTCCATTATGTGCGCGGAACAAGTCAAATAACCTCTGACTGACGATGGCATCATGTTCGATCCCTCTGGTGTCTCCAAATCCAGGAGTATCAATGATGGTCAGAGAGAAGGGCAGAGTTTGACCTTCAAAACCAAAGATCTCGTACACGACCACATCTGATGTCTGACTCTCACACTGACTTCTCTTCTCGTCCTCTACAATCTCAAACCAGATGTCGTCTTCAAACTTCACTCCCATGGCGTAGTTGAACAGAGCGTTGATCAGAGTAGATTTTCCTGCTCCTGTTTCACCAACCAATAAGATGGTTTTGTTCACTTTGTTCAGCTTCTTCTCACCAACAGTCTTTCTGGTCAGAGATCCAAACTGTTCTTCTTTGGTCTCAGCTGGTACAGAACAGGAGATCCTGGACGGATCAAAGAACTCTTGGAGATGAAGTCCTTGTATTTTGTTGAGACTTTACTGATCCTGTGGAGAAAAAGTAGAAGAAGAGAAACACAACTTTATAATGACTGAGTGTCTCTACACTGTAGGTCAAAGGTCACTGCAGGTCAGAGGTCAAAGGTGACAGGTGTTCTCGTCCTTGCTCTGTCCCTGATGTGAAGTCTCCTCAGTTTCCTGTTTGTTGTGTCACTGTTACTTTCAGTCACTGTGTGTTGTTGCTGCCTGGTGTTACTCACGTTGCCATGGTGATTCCTTCTGGACTGACGGTATCTTGGTGTCTGGGCTTTGGTCTCTGCATCAGATTAAAAACAATGAGTGGAAGCTGAACAACAGACTGGTTCATCAGTGAGGAAAGAACAGGACAGAAGAAAATGGACTGGACCAACTCCCAGTTCCATGTGAAGCTGTTTTCAGACCTGGAGCAGCTTTGATCTGGTCTCAGTCAGTTCATCAGTAAACTGTGTTTCCTCTCAGCTCATGACTCTCAAAGACAAGATCAGACAGTCAAACAGGTGAATGAAGCTTTTGTTTTGTTTGTTTTGGTGGATTTTCTCTTCAGAAACAGCTGAAGAACAAAGAACAAGTCGTTTTCTGACTTTAACTACGAGCTGTTTTTATTCTTCAGGGTCTAAAGGAGGATTTTCTACTTTGTCCAATAAAAACTTAGAATCAGTAGAAAACAGCAGCAGAGTCCAGATTAGTTCATGTTGTGAGACTAAGAATTTCTCAAACCACCGGTACTTGTATAATACATATGATACTTCTATGATACATCATAGGGGTGAGTCATAAATAAATACACCATTTAAACCTTATATCAATCAAGTATTGAAAGTTGTTTAACCCTTGGGGATCCCTTCATTTTGTGCACCTCCTGTGTCCCCAGGGCACAAAAAATGCTCCTTTAAATCCTGAACACACACATTCACACCACACTATGATATCCCTGAAATCATTTTAGCTTCATATATTTATTGCAGTGTGTGAAAATACATGATAATGTAAGAAAAAAGTTATAGTGAAACATTGCCTCTGAAGAAAAATATCTCCATCTAGTGGAAAACAATAAGACATGAAATTTTGAAGGGATTTCAACAGCAGGGAATGGAAAAAAAAATATAAATGAAATTGCAATGGTAGTGTATTCAAAAGATGCATTTTGAATGGGAGTTAATGGCACAAAAAAACAATGAAGCGACACAAAAGTTACTATTCAGGTTAAAAGGCATATAAATTACTGAAAGAAAAAAAAACTCATGAAAAATTAAAATTTAACTCAAAACACACATCCTGGCCAAATTTTAAATCATGTGCATCAACACAGGCAGAGTTATAGAAAAATAACAATTGAAAAGCACAAAAAAATACCTAGGGACACAGGAGGGTTGAGTAACATGTAGATGTTTAAATCCAGTAAAGCCAGACACAGAACTGTTACAGAATCATCTTTGGTTTCACATGAAAACATCTCTAAGTATTAATAAACAATAATTCGATTTTGTCTAAAGCTCCAAATATTAATCTATGGGGAGAGTAGCAGTTCAGTTATGTTGAGTGAATATGAGTTTCTGTTGCTCTTTTAATATCTATCTGTTGACCTTATTAAAGTTTCCCATGACCCCTCAGTGTGTGATCTCACCTGTTGACTTGTCTCCAGGTTGCTCTGAGGTCCTGAGGAGGAAGAAGAGCAGAGAGGAGACACTGATCAGAGGCTTATATCAGGAGGAGGGCGGAGCCTCTGTGGTCACGTGATCTCACTGAAACACTTGAAGAGACTTTTAACACAACAGGTGATGTCACTGCAGGTAAGTCGAACATCTGGAGATTGTGTTGATGACTGCTGTCAGATTCTGAACTGATGTGACCTGATGAAGAATCGTCTGTTCACACTGTTTGCCTCTCAGCATTAGACATTTGAAAGGAAATGTGATGAAGGTAACAATCAGCCTGCTCTGTGGTTTAGTTAAACTTTACCAGTTATCAGCCCATTTAATATCAAACATTTACAGAAAAAATTACAGTTTCAGAAACTCGTGGTTCACATTCCACCTAAACTGAAAGCATTTTGTTCGGCGCCTTTTTTTATCACAATAGAAATCTGTTTCCTTGATTTTTGATTTTAGTGTTTGTTCTCACAATGTCACAAAGAATTTAATCAAAAAATCTGTGAGGAAATAGGGTTAGTGTGAGGCTCATGTGTGTTTAACTTGATCATCAGCTTTGTGTGACAGAAGTAACATGTAATATAAATTCACTTTTAACATTAAATATTTGTTCCTACTGTTTATTGTGGCAAAATGGACAATGCAGGGTATTTCAAGATGATTCAGGCCAGCTGGTAGTGCTACTATTCATTTTGCCACTCTGTAATGAAAAGGCTAGGAAACTTATAAATCTGACTCTGTCACCTAAGTATTTTTAACATTTTGAACTTAGACATTGAATCAGAGCCGTAATGTCTGTTAGTGTTTGGGTCAGGTCCCTGCTGAATGCTGCACTATGTTCATCATCTACTCTTTAAGGTGTTGTTTAGGTTGTTGTTGAGTTGTACAGTATCTTGACCAATGTGGTCTTTGCTTTCTCCTAAAGTTTTATCGTGGCAATAATAACATGTTTTATTATATGTGAAGAGAAAACAATCCTGCACTGCGTGACGAACACAGGGTGGGATCACAGGACTCACCGCTCAATGAAACTAATAAAACATAACAAAGATCTTGTCACTGATGTTGATCTTCCTGCTCTGCTGCTCTCTAGCTGCCAGTATGTCTGGATGACTGTTTGTGACAAGAAGCATTACCCTAAAATAAAGCCACATTTCATCAGTGACCTGTTCACTGTCTAACAGGTTCAATTCACTCGGACACAACCTGCTGAAAAACAAACTCTGGTCTTTGGCAGCTCCAACACCAATGGCCACAATTAGAAACATTTCTAAGGCCAGAGCAGGTGACGCTGCATCATATTAAAAACTGCTGAGATTAACATTAATATCATAAGGTTAGTGTCAGTAACACCAGATGACACCAATATGGGGCCACTGTAATTAAAGTGGAGATTCTACATACATTTGAAAAGACACTACCTGTGAGGGCCAGTCATCATCTTTCCTTCATTCCCTGTGTTCTTTTGTTTTCTGTTAGAGCTTCCTGCTGGTTTCAGCTTCTACCAACTGTCTTAATGTCTTAATGTATAAAACCACACGTACGTATATTCCCACATGTTTCTTCCTCATACATCTCAATCATCCTGAAATTGTGTGCACGTCCACACAATTTCCGACATACCGCCAGCTGCCTGTTTTGCATATAAAAGGCCAGGATTTAATTTGAGGAGAATTTGCGGAAGCAAGAAAGAAACAGTTGAAGAACAAGCACCATTTCACAGATTGTGAAACAGAAGTAACGGCTGAGCAAACTCATCAAAGACAATGTATGTTTTGGAAGATTAAGCTCTGGCATGTAAAATAAAACCAAGCAAAGTGAATAGCAGGGCGCAGTAAATTTGTTGAGTTCGACCCATGGACCCTGGAGGATGTATTGTTTGAAAATGATTTATAGAGTGGTCTGCACCGACTCTACCTCCCCAAATGCTTAAAATGCTGCGTGATTACAGACTCTTAAAACTAGGCCTACTTTGAGAAGCTAGGTTTATGAGTGGAAAGGTGCATTCAAACAATACATCTCATGTCCAACGCTGCCCCGTTCACTTGAACACATCACACTCACCTGACAGAAACAGAGGTAACATCGTGACCTCGCCTCCCTCGGATCACGGCGACTTCAAGTGAACATTTCTTTTAATGTTCGTCTATAAATACGTGAGTTTGTGTTCTGTAAGATCTGTGGAAAGCTGTAAAGAAGTGCACATACACAAAAAGCATGTGCAATACACTAACATGATTAAATGCAAGTCGTTACTCTTCATCCACGTACTCATGCAGTGGTTCAAGTGTTTCGTTTTGTTGACATTATTTAGCACCTTTAGACAATATTTTCCGAGGTTAAATCGTCACTTTTTCAACACGACAGGCTTTGTTATAGTGTGTAGTGCTGTGCGGAGTGCAGCGTAGCACAGAATATGTTTTCAGACCCGAGGAAAAAGAACAAGAAACACTGATGCATTTGTTTGGGTATTGTCAAGGCAAACCAATGGTAACCAGTTAAACTAGAGATTATCTGTTCAACAAAAACTCCACCGTATCAGCATCGCTTTTCAGGCCCATATCTTGGCAGAGCTTTCTACATCGGTCAAACAATGACCGGATGTTTAATCGGCTTTGAGCCCTCAATGTGTCGCATCTCCTGTTGGTCTCTGCCTTTTCAGTGGCAGACTTTTGCTTTGGTGTCATAAAAAATCTGATCCAGCTCTTCGAGGAAAAATCTCTCCAGAGTTGCGAGCCTGTAGTGGTGATTTGTGTGTTAATTATATTTGTCCGGTCTTCAGAAGTCCAGTTCCTAATTCTTTTTCCCATTTTGCCTTAATATAGTTTGTTGAGTGACCTCATAATTCAGCTATGTCTATATAGTTCAGCCAATTATCTTTCTTGACAGCTTTGATAAACATTTTGCTACTACCTGATATATTTTCCTGTACAAGTCCTTTAATGTTCTTATCAAAATAGTGCTGGAGATTGAGGTACCTATATAGAAATCCTCATGAACAAGGCTGTATCTATCTGATATGGTTTTGAAGTCTATAATATATCCTGGTTTTCAACTAGAAGACATAGTGCAGAGTCCTTTTCTCCCCCACTGAGTGAAGCCTCCATCATTTATACCTGGGTTGAAGTCAAAACAGGTTTCTATAGAGAATTTAACCCATTGGCTCTGGATATCATATTGTTTAGCCACCATTAGGGTTCTTAATAAACTGTGATAACTCCACATCTTTCCACTTGGCAAAGTAGTCTTTATTACACCAGAGCAACAGTGGTCTTATTTGTGCCAGTAAGTAGTAATCTTTGAGTCTCAGCAAGCCCATACCCCTACTGTACCTTGACAGCTGGAAAGTATTATATCTCACCTTGGGAGCTTTGCTATTCCAAATGAAACAGGAAATCATCGCTTGTTCTTTGTTCTTGAGTGTTTGTGACACAAACCTGAAACAAACAACACATTTTTTATTCAGTCAAATGAAGTGTGTATTATCCAACACACACAGATTAACAACCTGCTCAGCTTCCTTTACCTGTTTGACTGTCTGATCTTGTCTTTGAGAGCCATGAGCTGAGAGGAAACACAGTTTACTGATGAACTGACTGAGACCAGATCAAAGCAGCTCCAGGTCTGAAAACAGCTTCACATGGAACTGGGAGTTGGTCCAGTCCATTTTCTTCTGTCCTGTTCTTTCCTCACTGATGAACCAGTCTGTTGTTCAGCTTCCACTCATTGTTTTTAATCTGATGCAGAGACCAAAGCCCAGACACCATCACACCTGTTTCACCTTCACCATGTGGAGCTCTGCACCAGGAATCACCTAAGAGGGACAGAGAAAAACAGCTGGAAGCAATAAATAAATGTGATGTTTCATCCATCCTGTAGGTGGTGCTGAGTTAACTGAGCTAACCAGATGTTTGTTTGTTACAAACATCAGACATGATAGATAGATAGATATCATGTCTGATGTTTGTAACAAATAAACCCCGTGAAAACAGCTTGATCATTAAGCAATTTATGATTATTTAAATTGTGTAGGCACATCCTTCCTCTATAGAGGTAACGCACTGTAGGCCACCGCTCCATTGGGCAGCAGCAGTCAGTGCGGCGTCTATGTATATATGTCTATGGTGGCACCAACATGAAAACATAATTGATGATGATAATAATTGTAATACTAATAATAATAATAAATAAATAAATGATGAGGTCATCAGAGTGAACATGAGGTCAGAGTGTGCTCAGTCCACAGCATCAGCCCTTCAGTCCTGTAGTGTTGGCTCCACCTAGTGGTCACTACACAAACCAGCAGATACACACTGGATGAGTGTTGTTGATGAAGCTGTGGTTGAACATGAGCTCTGATGGTGGAGTGTGTTTCTCTGCTCAGTCACAATAAAGTCCACGTGTTGGAGGAGCAAAGACAAACAGACATTTATTGAAAACCATTGATCATCTGACACTTGGCTTCAGGGACCTCAGTGACACTGACACCGGGGAGCTACACCTGCAGAACTGTGTTTTTGGTGTTTGCGTGGACTTCAGTTCCTGGTTTTCACCACCAGAGGTCAGAATGTTCACAGATGAATAATGTTGCAGGAGGACAGTGAACATTTAATGCTGTATTGCTGTTAAATACAGTGTGAGTGATGCCTTTATAACAAACACTGAGCCAACAGGTCCAGCAGGACACTGACTCTGTGAAAACACTGTGTCAGTATCAACAACAAATGTCAGGAGGCGTTTTCAGGATTCTGCAAATTCATCTTGTTAAAGAATTGGATTTGTTTTCTGAGTTGGTCACATCAAAGACATGTGTCTTATTAACCTTCCTGCCAGATTTCAATGTTTATAACATTTTGGTTAGTAGGTGAAGTTGGGTTTTAAAATCATGACAAAAGCCGCTCGAGCCGTTAGGGGCAGGGTCAAAGCCAGCTGGAGGCTGTGGAGGCCCATTTCTGACAGAAAACAAATCAAAAAAGAGGCATAAAAAGTCATATTTATGATAAATAGTGGAAATCATGAGATAAAAAGTGGAAATTATGAGATAAAAAGTAATAATTATGAGATAAAAAGTCATAATTATGCAATAAAAAAGTCATATTTATGAGATAAAAAGTCAGAATTATGAGATAAAAAAGTCATATTTATGATAAAAACTTGAAATTATGAGATAAAAAGTCAAAATTTCAATTTTTTATCTCAATATTTTGACTTTTTATCCCTCTTTTTTTATTTTTTCTGGCAGAAATGGGCTTCTATAGGAGGCAGAGCTGACTGATATACACATGTTTACACGGTCTTTAAACATGTGTTTGAAAGATTCAAACTGATGTTATTGATTATAACTGATTTTCATGGTTGTGGAAACAAAGTGTGTCACATGAACTCTCCACTGTTTCTACGAATGTTCTTGATCGATTGAGCCAATATTCTGAAAAATGAGCTAAAAGTGAATATTGAAACTGTTATGATTGGTGTAACACTTTATTTTTAACATGTTGTATGACACCACTTATTATTATATATGGACAATTCCACATTCATAATTAAAAAAATGCCCAAAGCCAAACCAACTTCCCAGCACTTTATTAATCAATCAAACAATCTATCACCAGTTCATCTGTTGTCAAGGACAAAGAAGCTGTTAAAACAATGTTGAATATAAACTGTGTTTGTTTCTCTTTAATCATTTTGTTATTCTTTCGTGTGTTTGTATCTTTGATTAAGAACTTGAGTTACAATAAAGAAAATGATTTTACATAAAACAACTGAGAACTGACATCACCATAGTAACAAATAGAGAACCACGTAGCATAGTTAGCAAAGTTATAGACATGAGTTTAAAGTATCATAATCACTGCTGTCGATCTGTGATTTAAGAACCTGTCTGTCTGTGATTAGAGCCGTCGACCTCTGGGAGTGTGTGATACGTGTTCAGGACAAAAGAACAACACAATAAACTGATTCATTAGATTCTGTGCCGCATGCTGTCGATACATTAGGCCTCAACTTTATTATTTACATGATTATGTTTCTGTCTTTAATCACTTTACAGAACTGTGCTGCATCAACTCTGGTGACATGTGAACAGTGAACACCTTGCTGTCTATATACCTTTCTGACCCGACACATAAAATACCTCTTTAAGTCCTTTCCCAGCCGACATTATTTTAATGTACACGAATCGCAGCGCTGGAGGGACTCTTTTATCCGCCCGGATTTTCATCTCCTCCAGTTTTCGGACCTTCTCTCTGTCTCCTTTCTCCTTCATCTTGTCAATCAGGAAGTCCAGGTGGACATGAGTGGACGCCGAATCCACTTTCAGGGCGATCTGATCCAGTCTGATCAGATGCTGGTAGGCCTCTTCAAGCAGCTGAGTCTTCTCTGCCGTCAGCTTTTTCATTTCTGTTTCTAGATTTTCCAGGAGACTCAACTTCTTCTCACTTTCTGACTTCTTCTCTTCATACTTCTCTTTCATTTGGTTTTCAGTCTTCTGAACTTTCTTCGTCATATTCACGTACCTCCAGTTTTCTTTCACATGAGCCGACACAGGGCACCTGTTGGTGCAAACCAGACAGTGGCCACGTTCCATGACTTTGCAGTGTTTAGGGTTCCGGGCCAATGTGCATGGATGGTGACAGGTTTCCTTACAGACTGTGCAACAGACAGCTCCTTCAGAAAAGAACAACCACCGTCTTCCTCCCAGAGTAGCTTCTTTGCCTTTGTAGGCCTCATCAACTTCCATAGTGAACTTCTCATTCTTCTTCATCTCTTTTTCATATTTCTTCAAAGCGTCTCGAGTCTGTTTGATCTCTGCCTGTTTCAGTTCAATCAGCTTGATCCGTGCCTGCAGGTTGTGGATACAGGCGGCGAGCCTGATGCGTGAATTCAACACTTGAACTGTTGTCTGCAGTTTTTGAGGTCTGGATCTGTCCATGAAGTCTATGAATCTGCCCATGCTATTGGTTGTTAGGTCCCATGCATTCCTCAACCCATCCTCTGTTTCTCGTGTGCGGTCTTCAATCTGGCAGTTTTCAAACAGGAAGCGAACAGGCTGATTCCTGTCATCTCTGGCACATTTAATTTTTGCAGCATCAAGAGCTTCAAGAACATTTTTAGGTGTTCTTCCATTTGAGTGTGTGATCAGAGTCACGATGTTCTTCTCCATGTCGTTTCCAAACAGAGAAATCACAGAATCGAAGACGTACCTCAGTCGGTCACTCAGTCGATTCTCTGACGCCTTCATCACCAGACCCACTGCACTGATTTCATGAACTCCATCTTCTGAGCTGAACAAGTCGAACAACCTGTGACTGACGATGACATCCAGCTCCATCCCTCTGGTGTCTCCATATCCAGGAGTATCGATGATGGTCAGAGAGTAGGGCAGAGTGTTCTCCTTAAAGTCAAAGACCTTGTACACGACCACGTCTGACGTCTGACTTTCTACCTGTCGTCTCTTCTCTCTCCCTACGATCTCAAACCAGATGTTGTCTTCAAACTTCACTCTCATGGCGCAGTTGACCAGAGTGTTGATCAGAGAGGATTTGCCTGTTCCTGTCTCACCCACCAATAAGATGGTTTTGTTCATCTTAGCAGGATTTCTTTCACCAACAGTCACACAGGTCAGAGTCCCAATCTCTGCTTTCGTTGTCGGCAGCTGGTAAATACAAGGAGATCCTGGACTGATCTGAGTGCTTTTGGACACAATGTCCTTGTATTTGGTCGAGAGGTTTCTGAACCTGTAGAAAAACAGAGAATCTGCTCAATATATTTAACTCTTAGATAGATGGATGTTTTTTTTCTGCATAGGACAGTAATGTGCTGCGTAAACCCTTGGCCCACACCGAGGACGACCTAGTTACTAGAGCCAAGTGTTGCTCCCTGGTCCCTTCAGCACATGAGTCCTTGTGTAAGATACGCTCAAATTTGACCCCAGTGTGCATGTGATGTGTAACAGAGAAATACTCACTGCGCTGCCATGGTGATGCCTGATACCGACAGCTGAGAGGATCTACCAGATGTGACCGCGTCTGCAAAAGACCAAAGAATTATGTTGCTTTTCCATCAGATAGATCTTGATGTGGTGCATCTCTGCAGAATGATGGTTAAAGTCAGTGTGTGATCTTACCTGTTGCTGTCACTCAGTGATGCTCAGGTGGAGGAAGAGCAAAGAGGAGCCAGTGGTTGGATGTTTTATACCATATGGAGGGTGGAGTCTCTGTGGTCACATGACCCCACCCCCACCCAATATTATGTGCAGCAGAAGAAGGGACAAGCAAAAAAACCTACAGAAATTAAACTCTGCAGATCTGTAGTGAGAGGATCAGAGGATGTTTTGAATGTTTTACTGGGGCACAGTGGGTTAAGCAGGCGCCTCATGCAGAGGCTACGCTCCTCGCTGCAGTCGGCCCCGGTTCGAATCCCACATTGGGGGCCCTTTGCTGCATGTCATTCCCCCTCTCTCTTCCTCCCCATTTCCTGTCTCTCTACACTGTGCTGCTCCAATAAAGGCAAAAATGCCCCAAAAAATACACTTGGAAAAAAAAAAGAAGAAGAAAGTTTTAATGATGGTGGAGACTACGTGATGTTCCAGCCACTGTGGTTCATGCTTCACCTAAACTAACCTTCATGATTCCACACATGTCAGCGTGTGCCATGGTAGTGATAGTGATCAGTGAAAATATTTACAGGTGTGTACAGCAGGCAATTCTACATTGTTCAGCTGAGAGTAATATCAGATGCTGCGGTTACGGTTGCCAGGCAAAAACACAGAAACAGAAACTCGTACCATCTCATTTACCGATGATCTGGTCCGGTCCAACTGTCTTTGGAGGTCACAGGCCCAGATAAATCCAGTCTGAGCTGGTGAGGGTTCCCTTGGCCCAGTCCATCCCATTAACTATGTTTATGGGCTCAATTTAAACCTAATACATTTTAAAGGGTGTAAATGTTGCTGTGACCATATGATGTATTGATATATGTGGTTTAAGGTCACGTTGTTGATACCACCAACATTTCTAAACAGCACACCGTAGCTTACTCCCCAGTCTCCAGCTGGGTCGGTTGGAGAGGTAAAGCTGCACCACGTGGAATTACCTGCTGAGCAGACTTATAACAGATAAGCTGGTGATGGTTGATTTCTTAATGTAGTTTCACTGGTTAGATTCATTCCACCGTAGATTCTGCAGCAGAACGATCATTTGAGATAATAAAGACGAGGTCTGTTGGATAAAAATGCAGAAAATGTCCTCCAAATAAATACCCTGTTCATTTGAGGACTGTGAAGCACAATTCCTCTGAATCAGACGATCTCTTCGATCTCTGATAAAACCAACATGCCGATATGTTGTCAAGCAGGTAAGCAGGTGTGTCATCGATGTAACTACGCTGAGCCTGCATTACATTTAATACTTCAATAGAAGTCCAGTAACAACCTGACATATTCAGAATAAACCAGCTGTTGACGCTGACCTTTGGAGCTGGCATTTCATGTGTTATTTCACAGTTTGGTTGTCCATAGAAGAAGAGGAAATAGAGGGAAGGAAGGGATAGGTGCGTTAAAACTTTAACTGGTCCTGTGTCCTCGACTTTTATCATTATTATTGCTGGTGGTGAGAAAACAATCCAGCTCTACGTGACAAACACAGGGTGTGATCCCAGGATGGCTACATGCAAACAAAGATCTTTTCTCCGCTGCTTTTGTTTAACTTCACCTGTGTTGAATTTCAAGTTAGTGCAGTTGCTCCAATGTTTGTTTGCTTTACAAGCAGTTTTTCTTTACAAGTCTAATACCGAGATGTTCTGATCTTGTTTTACTGTCAAAACATTTGGATTGAAGGCTGCTAGAGAGCCAAAGACGCCCAAGACGTCTTTTCTGGAGCCTCAGTGGATCCATATTAAATTTAAAATAGATAAAGTGATTTCAGAATAAATTACAGTGAAGGAGAGGATTTCCTTGTTCCTGTCTCACCCACCAATCAGATGGTTTTGTTCACCATCAGTCACACTGGTCAGAGCCGCAGTCTCTGCTTTCCTTGTTGCCAGTTGGTGAATACGAGGAGATCCTGAACTGGTCCGAGTGCTTTTGGACACGATGTCCTCGTATCTGGACCAGAGGTTTCTGACTTTTTGAAACACTCTAGTTGAGGCAGATTAAGCTCCATATTCAATGCTATCATTGCAGAGTGTTCAGTTGTCGAGTGGTTAGAGCACATCCCATATGGGCAGTCGATCGCTAGTTCGACTCCCAACCTAGATGATCTGTGCTGCATGTCATTCCCGCACTCTTTCCTGTCTCTCTTCACTGTGTTGTCCAATAAAGACATAAAATGCCCAAATCTATAACTTTTAAAAACTCATATTGTTGCCTTTCTAGAATCGACTTTCTAGAAATGAAAGTACAACAATATGTTTCACATGTAAATCCATAAATCTCATCTCAGTGTGTATTATGGGATTTCTCATTCTTCTTAACAGCCTGATGCATCACACACACACAAAAACTCTGTTCACTTAATTACACAACAGATCACAGTATGTTATAAAACCTCACCCCAAACTGCTCCCCAGAGGGTGTCGCCTTTAACGAAACAAATCGACCCACAGTAAATAAACACCGAACAGAAGCTGATATGACCTGTTCAATAACATTTTTCTCTGTGACCTTTTCAAAACTGAAACTGAAAGAAAGGGTGCAAAGGGACCCACAGCATTTGTGAGCTGCAGAATGAGATGATGCACAGTTAAAGGCAGATTAAACACATTTCTGTGAGTCGCACATACAATACAATGAGATCACTGTGATCAAAATTATTTTCTAGGATGCTTAGTTATGACTATTTCTATTACATGCAGTCTGTAGCTGGTCCAGACAGTTCACACCTGCATCAACACCTTGATGGAGTTTATTATGTCTGTCTGTCAAATTTCAATAGCTAGGTTGTCACATCAAATATGTCACAGCTTCGCCCACAATAGATCACATTATGCTATAAAGCCTCACCCCAAACTGTTTTAAAGGTGTTGCCTTTAAAGAATGTCCCAGCAAATCTGCCTAAAGTAAACAGAAGCCGATTATTACCTGTTCAATTACATTTTTCTGTGACCAAACTGAAAATGAAAGTAACAAGGCGTTACATAAGCTGTCTAAACCAGCCACTGAATCCTGCACCTGCATGTAATCTATCCATCAATAAAAGACTGGTAATTTATCCTATAAGTGTATGTAACCTAAATTGTCATAAGTAAAATGTGGTCTATATTCTGCTGTGAGTTGGTATAGTTTACAAGATCCAATCACAACAAACGCACAAAATGTAAAGAACAATATCAACAGTAATTATCTGAAAAAATATCTATAGATACAGTGTTGAGCATGAATGAAAATGTAATCAATAATTAATAATGCTACTGTGTACGGTAGTGTATCTGTAAGTATTGATGGCTGATAGTTCACTAACTGTCCTCGTTACATCCTATATAACTGTTCACTGATCTAACAAATCTACTTATAATGTTTGGAGTTTGTAAGAATAAATGTTATGTTACTGATGTTGTTTGGACATAAGTCTCAGTTTACAGTTACAGAGGGTTAGTTACTGAAGCTGATGTATATCACCTCACCAGGAGATTAAAATGAACACAAGTCTGTGTAATATCTGACCGTCACGTGTCTCTTTTCTGTTATCAACGTCTTTATAACCAGCGTTCACATCAATAAAGCTTGTTCACATGTAGGTAACAGTCCTACCGTGTCCGGTGTCAGCTGACCCCGCCGCCCTCTCAAGACTCTCGACTGTCCTGCAGGTGAAATAAAAACATAAGAATCAATCACAGCAGTTATTCATTATTTCAATTATTCTTTTTACTGCTCAGTTTTCTCTCAGATGATTTGTGCTTTCCCAGAATACACTTGTCACTCTGAGTTCAATGTATATGTTTCACATTCATATACAGATTAATAACTTTATCAATGATGAATGACACGGTAGGTGTAAGATGGATAACATGACATCACACCAGCATCAATCAGGAAAACACATTTGTTTACAGGTGAAATGCTTTGATTCACTGATAACTGATCAATCAGTTCAAACTGATGGAAGGTTTAAGGGCGCCCTCTGTTGAGTACAGGAGGAACAACATGACCTCTCACACCAACAGGTGTTTTCACTATAGCACCACGACTGTCCCCAGTGTGAGCTCATCACTGTCAACCTAAGCAACAGGTGCGTCATCGCCTGTGGGTAAACAGGGTCTGAAGCGTCACCGGGACATTTACAAGTTTGACTTTGCACTGAGACAATAAAGTCTGGATGAAAGGGAAGTATCAGAGAGGACATTGTCTCCCTCTGCTGATGAGGACGGATCAGTGCAGGACAGATGTCTTTGTTTCTTTTATCAGATTTTTTTGATTGATCAACCAAGAGTCCTCTACAACCAACCGATCAGAGATGATGTCAGATCAGTTTCTATTCTCAGACTGATGTGACTCACTAATGTCTTCCAGACCCAGGGTCTGGGAGAGTGAGACCAGTCAATGATTTAAATATCAGAGGATCAATCACAGATCATTGTGTTATTCTATGTAATAAACTGACTGACACTTATTAGACCTCTGACTGTTATGACACTGCAGTGATGTGATGATGTAATTCATTAAAATCCTGAAACACTGTCAGTTCCTTCATGTTGTCCTGCCCCTGGTGGCCACAGACTGTAAACACAGATGTAACTTCAGACTGATTCAAACTGTAAGAGCCATAAGTAAACGTTTAGTAGTTTCCCTTACAAACATTCACCAAGATTTTCACCTGAAGGAAAAAGACTTCACCTGATGCAAAGCTTTAGTTTATTTCAAACAACAGTGGGGAGTGGGGGTGGGGGGGGGCATTAAATCTCTAGGATGTTGAGGAAGGGACGCTGGTGGTAGTTGCGGTCGTTGGTGCGATGCTTGTGGTGGTGGTGGGTATCGCAGTTGTTGGTGCGACGGTAGTGGTGGTGGTTGTCACAGTCGTCGGGGCGACAGTGGTGGTCGCAGTCGTCGGGGCGACAGTGGTGGTCGCAGTTGTTGGGGCGACAGTGGTTGTCGCGGTTGTCGGTGCGACAGTAGTGGTGGTGGTTGTCGCAGTCGTTGGGGCGACGGTGGTGGTGGTTGTTGTCGTAGTCGTCGGGGCGACGGTGGTGGTGGTGGTGGTTGTTGCAGTCGTCGGGGCAACGGTGGTGGTGGTAGTTGTTGCAGTCGTCGGGGCGACGGTGGTGGTGGTGGTTGTTGCAGTCGTCGGGGCAACGGTGGTGGTGGTCGTGGTGGTTGTCGCAGTCGTCGGGGCGACGGTGGTGGTGGTCGTGGTGATTGTCGCAGTCGTCGGGGCGACACTCGTGGAGGTCGTGGTTGTTGATGCGGTGGTCGGGGCGGCGCTCGTGGTGGTCATGATTGTTGCAGTTGTTGGGGCGACGCTGGTGGTGGTAAAGAAGAGTTTATTTGTACAGAAGCTTTGAACAAGTGAGTGACAGCAGACAAACAGCTTTAAGAGCAGAAACAACCTGAATCAAACTTTGGTGCAGTGAAACGCTAAATGCTGCAGCAGCAGAGACAAATCTTCAGCCCTGAACATGAACATTTCTACATGTAGCATCAAGCCTATATGCTGTTTCTCCTGGTTTAGTCTGGACTCTATAAGATCAACCATCCTCGACCACCTGAGTGGTCTGGAGGGCTCCGAGGGGTCTGAGTAAGACCTGAACCAGCCAGTAAGAGTAGCAGTTTGACTGTTCGGCCTCAGTGTGAATGAAAACATTCACCTTTAGCAGCTGAACCTCATCATTCATCTTTAAATTTAATCTTCAACCGGACACAATGGGATAGTAGTCACCTGGTTGTCATAGCAGCACTCGTAGTGGTAGCAGAACTGGCTGTGGTTGTCGTGCCAATGGTGGTTGTTGGAGCGGCAGTTGAGGGGTTGGGAGTAGTGGGAGGAGCCACTGTTATTTGGTTACCAGTGTAGGGCCCGTCAGGAATTTCATCAAATCCCCACAAATCAAAGATTTCTGCATCAGAAAACGTCACCTCAGTCGTTATGATCATCGGCATCAGTGTTGGGCCTTGGTTTTCATCTGTCGTCGTTGCCTGTGTTGTCAATGTCGTCTCCTGAGACGTCTGCGTGTCCTGCGTCGTTGATGATGTAACATCGGTTGTTGGTGTTTCCTGCGTCGTCTGTGGATCGTACGGTCCAACAGGAAGCTCTTCAAAGTTCCAAAACTCCCACAGGTCCTCCACGGCCACCTGTCTTCGACGACGATGCTGCCCACTCCGTGTCACAGCCTTCAAACAAGGCGCCAGCATCGTGGACATTTCCCCAGCAGAGTCTGAGTAAATCAGTTCAAAAAGGGAATCCTGCAAAATATGTGGTTATTAGTCATCAGCTCCAACTCCAAGACCAATCCTGTTTGACATTTCTTACCATGTCCTGCAGCTTTGGCATCTGCACAAACACTGCTCCGGGAGTAGTAGCCGTGAACGCACTTCCAACGGCACCATCTTTACCCAGAGCCTTCACCATCCTTAGCCTCGTTCCCAGAGGCAGTTTCACAGTCACGTACGTTGCTCCACAGGTGACGAGCGGTGCCGGCAGCTGCAGTGATGTAGCAGGATTCTCGCAGGAGGCCACACCCGTCACGTTCGCCTGCAGCTGATGGTCAAAGTAAAGCAGCTTCAACTGACGAAACCATGTCCCATTGGAAATCTGGAGAGGACAGAAGGAGACAGTCAGTGGGTCACTCAGACTTTAACTTGATACACCATTAATCTATAGATACATGAGTAATCAATGATCTAATGATTAATCAGTCAATTCATCAATATAACACAGTGATGATGTCTGTCAGACTGTGAGCTGAATTATTCAAATGTTATTCAGATGCAAATGTTTCCTCCCATATCAAACCTTTACCTTTAAATTTACTTTAGTGTGGTATTTGACAAACTGGAACCAGTCAATAGACAAAAAGGTGAACATTTACCCATAATGCCATGTGGCAGCTAGTAAAAGGGAGCTTCAGCAGCAGCCACGGCCCAAAGGTCTGAACAGATCCACCACACTGGTTAGACAACGACAACAACCTCCTCCCCCCTGTAAAGACACAAGGACAGGGCTGATCACGGCTTACCTCTTCTATAACGGCCATTGGTGACATCAGTTATTAACAATTCTCATTTTAGAAATATTCAAACGGTGGTAGAGCTGCAGCCGGTGGATGAGAATCAAAATTACCTTGAAGACGCAGGTCAGTGTGTCGGATGAGTGAGAAGCGAACAGACATGGATCTGTGGCTGCAGAGATACTGTGGTTGCCCAAAATCTGCTGCTGCTGCTCCTCCTCCTCCTCCGTTACCACGCTCTGAAACACCACATACAAACAGCATGAAGCACCTGAATGCCACACGCCTTCATGAGACTTCAAAACTTCAGTAGCTACATCTCCTGGTCTTCAGCCACTTATTTAAAGCACATGTTTAATTTGTACCAGAGCCATATAAACTTCATGTTAATTTCAGACACTGAGAAGCTCATTCACCTGTTTTGTAAAGGCATTAGATTTTAAATGCTGACTTGAAATGCTCAGGACTGGAACATTTATGTCAAATACAATTAACACAAATGATAACACTGCTTGTCATTGTTATTAGGCGCCATGTTGGATTTTTAGCAGTTGACAAAGCACAAATGGCGCCAACTCACAGAATCAAGAATTACTTAAAAACGAATTTCCCCTGTTTTTACTTTACTTTTCTTTTCGACCTTTCTTTCTTTCTTCTCTTTTACCTTTGACAAACTTCCAGGCCGGCACCGAGAAAAAACCTCCCACGCTCCGCGTCTCCCCCGGCGGCACAGAGTCCGAGAACAGCGCCTCCAGGCCGGCCAAACCTCCATCAGCGTCCCGGGCGGGTTCTCTACCGTGTTGAGCCGGGCTAGAGCCATCAAAGTGACCCAAACCCAAGCCATCATCATCCGTCCGGGAGCCGCCGACATGGTCCGGTTCGCTCCGTTTCACTCTGCCCACCGGGAACTATCGCAGGTTAGGTTGAAGCTGCAGAAGGCCGCCCGCCTACCGAACCCTGAAAAGAGCTCCGCGAGCCCGGGATCCGACCGCTGATTGGATAATTAGAAACGGAAGTAGAACAATTGCACCTGTGTGTTAAAGCCCTGGGCTCGGGAAGGTCTCCTCTGAAACTAAGGGTTTCTTAGTTGAGTCTTTAAAAAATATTTATGTTATATTTACGTTTTGACTGACGTCACTCTATATTAACTGTTCATTTAAAGCATGTCCTTGAAATAATTTATTATTAATATAATCAGCTGGATCTATGTCATAATTTCTCCCGGACGCCTTCCGTTGGCATTGCAAAATAAAAGACGTGCGTGTGTGTGTGTGTGTGTGTGTGTGTGTGTGTCTGGGGGGGGGGGGGGGGGGGGGGGGGGGCCGGCCTGGAGCGTTCGGGACAATGGTACACCGCCACATGCAGCACCTGAACATCGATACCGGTTCTGCTCCAGCATCCGGTTATATTGCCGGTTCCAATTCTTGGCCCGTTCCCGATTCTGGTACCGGTTCCTATTCTGGTCCCGGTCCCGGTTCTGGTCCCGGGCAAGTTTCTGTTTCCGGTACCGGTTTCAGTTCTGATACAGGTTCTGGTACCGGTTCCGGTTCAGGCCCCGGTTCTAGTCCCGGGCCCGGTTCTGTTTCCGAAACCGGTTTCGGCTCTGATACCGGTTCTGTTACCGATCCCGGTTCTGGTTCTGATTCTGGTATGGGGACCAGAACCGGAACCGGTACCAGAACCGGAACTGGTGCCAGAACCGGACCCGGTACCAGAACCGAACCAGGAGCAGAACCGGTACCGGAACCAGACCCGTTATCAGAAACGGAACCGGGACAGGAACTGGGACCGGGAACAAAACCGAGCGGAAGGGAAGTGGGCCCTTCTCTCACTGGGCTGGCACGGACACACAGGCGATGCCCCTCATGTCACCGCTTGACCAGGAAACGAAGGGCGGGGGGAGAGCTGGCCAAGCCGAATGGTCGCCGTGAACTCAGACGCCAGCCCCGGACAGACAGACACTCAACCCCGTACACATACAGTAGACACACGGACACACAGGCGATGCCCCTCACGTCACCGCTTGATCAGGAAGGGAGGGGCGATGGCTCAGCCTGCCCACAGCCGGTGGTCGCGGTCAAACTAATGGGGCAGATCTGACCACGGCGGAGGCAGTCAGCCCCATACACATACACAGGGCTTACACGTAACCAGGAAGCGAGGGGCTGGCCTGGGCAGAGCCGGTGGTCGCGGTCAAACTAATGGGGCAGATCTGACCACGGCGGAGGCAGTCAGCCCCATACACATACACAGGGCTTACACGTAACCAGGAAGCGAGGGGCTGGCCTGGGCAGAGCCGGTGGTCGCGGTCAAACTAATGGGGCAGATCTGACCACGGCGGAGGCAGTCAGCCCCATACACATACACAGGGCTTACACGTAACCAGGAAGCGAGGGGCTGGCCTGGGCAGAGCCGGTGGTCGCGGTCAAACTAATGGGGCAGATCTGACCACGGCGGAGGCAGTCAGCCCCATACACATACACAGGGCTTACACGTAACCAGGAAGCGAGGGGCTGGCCTGGGCAGAGCCGGTGGTCGCGGTCAAACTAATGGGGCAGATCTGACCACGGCGGAGGCAGTCAGCCCCATACACATACACAGGGCTTACACGTAACCAGGAAGCGAGGGGCTGGCCTGGGCAGAGCCGGTGGTCGCGGTCAAACTAATGGGGCAGATCTGACCACGGCGGAGGCAGTCAGCCCCATACACATACACAGGGCTTACACGTAACCAGGAAGCGAGGGGCTGGCCTGGGCAGAGCCGGTGGTCGCGGTCAAACTAATGGGGCAGATCTGACCACGGCGGAGGCAGTCAGCCCCATACACATACACAGGGCTTACACGTAACCAGGAAGCGAGGGGCTGGCCTGGGCAGAGCCGGTGGTCGCGGTCAAACTAATGGGGCAGATCTGACCACGGCGGAGGCAGTCAGCCCCATACACATACACAGGGCTTACACGTAACCAGGAAGCGAGGGGCTGGCCTGGGCAGAGCCGGTGGTCGCGGTCAAACTAATGGGGCAGATCTGACCACGGCGGAGGCAGTCAGCCCCATACACATACACAGGGCTTACACGTAACCAGGAAGCGAGGGGCTGGCCTGGGCAGAGCCGGTGGTCGCGGTCAAACTAATGGGGCAGATCTGACCACGGCGGAGGCAGTCAGCCCCATACACATACACAGGGCTTACACGTAACCAGGAAGCGAGGGGCTGGCCTGGGCAGAGCCGGTGGTCGCGGTCAAACTAATGGGGCAGATCTGACCACGGCGGAGGCAGTCAGCCCCATACACATACACAGGGCTTACACGTAACCAGGAAGCGAGGGGCTGGCCTGGGCAGAGCCGGTGGTCGCGGTCAAACTAATGGGGCAGATCTGACCACGGCGGAGGCAGTCAGCCCCATACACATACACAGGGCTTACACGTAACCAGGAAGCGAGGGGCTGGCCTGGGCAGAGCCGGTGGTCGCGGTCAAACTAATGGGGCAGATCTGACCACGGCGGAGGCAGTCAGCCCCATACACATACACAGGGCTTACACGTAACCAGGAAGCGAGGGGCTGGCCTGGGCAGAGCCGGTGGTCGCGGTCAAACTAATGGGGCAGATCTGACCACGGCGGAGGCAGTCAGCCCCATACACATACACAGGGCTTACACGTAACCAGGAAGCGAGGGGCTGGCCTGGGCAGAGCCGGTGGTCGCGGTCAAACTAATGGGGCAGATCTGACCACGGCGGAGGCAGTCAGCCCCATACACATACACAGGGCTTACACGTAACCAGGAAGCGAGGGGCTGGCCTGGGCAGAGCCGGTGGTCGCGGTCAAACTAATGGGGCAGATCTGACCACGGCGGAGGCAGTCAGCCCCATACACATACACAGGGCTTACACGTAACCAGGAAGCGAGGGGCTGGCCTGGGCAGAGCCGGTGGTCGCGGTCAAACTAATGGGGCAGATCTGACCACGGCGGAGGCAGTCAGCCCCATACACATACACAGGGCTTACACGTAACCAGGAAGCGAGGGGCTGGCCTGGGCAGAGCCGGTGGTCGCGGTCAAACTAATGGGGCAGATCTGACCACGGCGGAGGCAGTCAGCCCCATACACATACACAGGGCTTACACGTAACCAGGAAGCGAGGGGCTGGCCTGGGCAGAGCCGGTGGTCGCGGTCAAACTAATGGGGCAGATCTGACCACGGCGGAGGCAGTCAGCCCCATACACATACACAGGGCTTACACGTAACCAGGAAGCGAGGGGCTGGCCTGGGCAGAGCCGGTGGTCGCGGTCAAACTAATGGGGCAGATCTGACCACGGCGGAGGCAGTCAGCCCCATACACATACACAGGGCTTACACGTAACCAGGAAGCGAGGGGCTGGCCTGGGCAGAGCCGGTGGTCGCGGTCAAACTAATGGGGCAGATCTGACCACGGCGGAGGCAGTCAGCCCCATACACATACACAGGGCTTACACGTAACCAGGAAGCGAGGGGCTGGCCTGGGCAGAGCCGGTGGTCGCGGTCAAACTAATGGGGCAGATCTGACCACGGCGGAGGCAGTCAGCCCCATACACATACACAGGGCTTACACGTAACCAGGAAGCGAGGGGCTGGCCTGGGCAGAGCCGGTGGTCGCGGTCAAACTAATGGGGCAGATCTGACCACGGCGGAGGCAGTCAGCCCCATACACATACACAGGGCTTACACGTAACCAGGAAGCGAGGGGCTGGCCTGGGCAGAGCCGGTGGTCGCGGTCAAACTAATGGGGCAGATCTGACCACGGCGGAGGCAGTCAGCCCCATACACATACACAGGGCTTACACGTAACCAGGAAGCGAGGGGCTGGCCTGGGCAGAGCCGGTGGTCGCGGTCAAACTAATGGGGCAGATCTGACCACGGCGGAGGCAGTCAGCCCCATACACATACACAGGGCTTACACGTAACCAGGAAGCGAGGGGCTGGCCTGGGCAGAGCCGGTGGTCGCGGTCAAACTAATGGGGCAGATCTGACCACGGCGGAGGCAGTCAGCCCCATACACATACACAGGGCTTACACGTAACCAGGAAGCGAGGGGCTGGCCTGGGCAGAGCCGGTGGTCGCGGTCAAACTAATGGGGCAGATCTGACCACGGCGGAGGCAGTCAGCCCCATACACATACACAGGGCTTACACGTAACCAGGAAGCGAGGGGCTGGCCTGGGCAGAGCCGGTGGTCGCGGTCAAACTAATGGGGCAGATCTGACCACGGCGGAGGCAGTCAGCCCCATACACATACACAGGGCTTACACGTAACCAGGAAGCGAGGGGCTGGCCTGGGCAGAGCCGGTGGTCGCGGTCAAACTAATGGGGCAGATCTGACCACGGCGGAGGCAGTCAGCCCCATACACATACACAGGGCTTACACGTAACCAGGAAGCGAGGGGCTGGCCTGGGCAGAGCCGGTGGTCGCGGTCAAACTAATGGGGCAGATCTGACCACGGCGGAGGCAGTCAGCCCCATACACATACACAGGGCTTACACGTAACCAGGAAGCGAGGGGCTGGCCTGGGCAGAGCCGGTGGTCGCGGTCAAACTAATGGGGCAGATCTGACCACGGCGGAGGCAGTCAGCCCCATACACATACACAGGGCTTACACGTAACCAGGAAGCGAGGGGCTGGCCTGGGCAGAGCCGGTGGTCGCGGTCAAACTAATGGGGCAGATCTGACCACGGCGGAGGCAGTCAGCCCCATACACATACACAGGGCTTACACGTAACCAGGAAGCGAGGGGCTGGCCTGGGCAGAGCCGGTGGTCGCGGTCAAACTAATGGGGCAGATCTGACCACGGCGGAGGCAGTCAGCCCCATACACATACACAGGGCTTACACGTAACCAGGAAGCGAGGGGCTGGCCTGGGCAGAGCCGGTGGTCGCGGTCAAACTAATGGGGCAGATCTGACCACGGCGGAGGCAGTCAGCCCCATACACATACACAGGGCTTACACGTAACCAGGAAGCGAGGGGCTGGCCTGGGCAGAGCCGGTGGTCGCGGTCAAACTAATGGGGCAGATCTGACCACGGCGGAGGCAGTCAGCCCCATACACATACACAGGGCTTACACGTAACCAGGAAGCGAGGGGCTGGCCTGGGCAGAGCCGGTGGTCGCGGTCAAACTAATGGGGCAGATCTGACCACGGCGGAGGCAGTCAGCCCCATACACATACACAGGGCTTACACGTAACCAGGAAGCGAGGGGCTGGCCTGGGCAGAGCCGGTGGTCGCGGTCAAACTAATGGGGCAGATCTGACCACGGCGGAGGCAGTCAGCCCCATACACATACACAGGGCTTACACGTAACCAGGAAGCGAGGGGCTGGCCTGGGCAGAGCCGGTGGTCGCGGTCAAACTAATGGGGCAGATCTGACCACGGCGGAGGCAGTCAGCCCCATACACATACACAGGGCTTACACGTAACCAGGAAGCGAGGGGCTGGCCTGGGCAGAGCCGGTGGTCGCGGTCAAACTAATGGGGCAGATCTGACCACGGCGGAGGCAGTCAGCCCCATACACATACACAGGGCTTACACGTAACCAGGAAGCGAGGGGCTGGCCTGGGCAGAGCCGGTGGTCGCGGTCAAACTAATGGGGCAGATCTGACCACGGCGGAGGCAGTCAGCCCCATACACATACACAGGGCTTACACGTAACCAGGAAGCGAGGGGCTGGCCTGGGCAGAGCCGGTGGTCGCGGTCAAACTAATGGGGCAGATCTGACCACGGCGGAGGCAGTCAGCCCCATACACATACACAGGGCTTACACGTAACCAGGAAGCGAGGGGCTGGCCTGGGCAGAGCCGGTGGTCGCGGTCAAACTAATGGGGCAGATCTGACCACGGCGGAGGCAGTCAGCCCCATACACATACACAGGGCTTACACGTAACCAGGAAGCGAGGGGCTGGCCTGGGCAGAGCCGGTGGTCGCGGTCAAACTAATGGGGCAGATCTGACCACGGCGGAGGCAGTCAGCCCCATACACATACACAGGGCTTACACGTAACCAGGAAGCGAGGGGCTGGCCTGGGCAGAGCCGGTGGTCGCGGTCAAACTAATGGGGCAGATCTGACCACGGCGGAGGCAGTCAGCCCCATACACATACACAGGGCTTACACGTAACCAGGAAGCGAGGGGCTGGCCTGGGCAGAGCCGGTGGTCGCGGTCAAACTAATGGGGCAGATCTGACCACGGCGGAGGCAGTCAGCCCCATACACATACACAGGGCTTACACGTAACCAGGAAGCGAGGGGCTGGCCTGGGCAGAGCCGGTGGTCGCGGTCAAACTAATGGGGCAGATCTGACCACGGCGGAGGCAGTCAGCCCCATACACATACACAGGGCTTACACGTAACCAGGAAGCGAGGGGCTGGCCTGGGCAGAGCCGGTGGTCGCGGTCAAACTAATGGGGCAGATCTGACCACGGCGGAGGCAGTCAGCCCCATACACATACACAGGGCTTACACGTAACCAGGAAGCGAGGGGCTGGCCTGGGCAGAGCCGGTGGTCGCGGTCAAACTAATGGGGCAGATCTGACCACGGCGGAGGCAGTCAGCCCCATACACATACACAGGGCTTACACGTAACCAGGAAGCGAGGGGCTGGCCTGGGCAGAGCCGGTGGTCGCGGTCAAACTAATGGGGCAGATCTGACCACGGCGGAGGCAGTCAGCCCCATACACATACACAGGGCTTACACGTAACCAGGAAGCGAGGGGCTGGCCTGGGCAGAGCCGGTGGTCGCGGTCAAACTAATGGGGCAGATCTGACCACGGCGGAGGCAGTCAGCCCCATACACATACACAGGGCTTACACGTAACCAGGAAGCGAGGGGCTGGCCTGGGCAGAGCCGGTGGTCGCGGTCAAACTAATGGGGCAGATCTGACCACGGCGGAGGCAGTCAGCCCCATACACATACACAGGGCTTACACGTAACCAGGAAGCGAGGGGCTGGCCTGGGCAGAGCCGGTGGTCGCGGTCAAACTAATGGGGCAGATCTGACCACGGCGGAGGCAGTCAGCCCCATACACATACACAGGGCTTACACGTAACCAGGAAGCGAGGGGCTGGCCTGGGCAGAGCCGGTGGTCGCGGTCAAACTAATGGGGCAGATCTGACCACGGCGGAGGCAGTCAGCCCCATACACATACACAGGGCTTACACGTAACCAGGAAGCGAGGGGCTGGCCTGGGCAGAGCCGGTGGTCGCGGTCAAACTAATGGGGCAGATCTGACCACGGCGGAGGCAGTCAGCCCCATACACATACACAGGGCTTACACGTAACCAGGAAGCGAGGGGCTGGCCTGGGCAGAGCCGGTGGTCGCGGTCAAACTAATGGGGCAGATCTGACCACGGCGGAGGCAGTCAGCCCCATACACATACACAGGGCTTACACGTAACCAGGAAGCGAGGGGCTGGCCTGGGCAGAGCCGGTGGTCGCGGTCAAACTAATGGGGCAGATCTGACCACGGCGGAGGCAGTCAGCCCCATACACATACACAGGGCTTACACGTAACCAGGAAGCGAGGGGCTGGCCTGGGCAGAGCCGGTGGTCGCGGTCAAACTAATGGGGCAGATCTGACCACGGCGGAGGCAGTCAGCCCCATACACATACACAGGGCTTACACGTAACCAGGAAGCGAGGGGCTGGCCTGGGCAGAGCCGGTGGTCGCGGTCAAACTAATGGGGCAGATCTGACCACGGCGGAGGCAGTCAGCCCCATACACATACACAGGGCTTACACGTAACCAGGAAGCGAGGGGCTGGCCTGGGCAGAGCCGGTGGTCGCGGTCAAACTAATGGGGCAGATCTGACCACGGCGGAGGCAGTCAGCCCCATACACATACACAGGGCTTACACGTAACCAGGAAGCGAGGGGCTGGCCTGGGCAGAGCCGGTGGTCGCGGTCAAACTAATGGGGCAGATCTGACCACGGCGGAGGCAGTCAGCCCCATACACATACACAGGGCTTACACGTAACCAGGAAGCGAGGGGCTGGCCTGGGCAGAGCCGGTGGTCGCGGTCAAACTAATGGGGCAGATCTGACCACGGCGGAGGCAGTCAGCCCCATACACATACACAGGGCTTACACGTAACCAGGAAGCGAGGGGCTGGCCTGGGCAGAGCCGGTGGTCGCGGTCAAACTAATGGGGCAGATCTGACCACGGCGGAGGCAGTCAGCCCCATACACATACACAGGGCTTACACGTAACCAGGAAGCGAGGGGCTGGCCTGGGCAGAGCCGGTGGTCGCGGTCAAACTAATGGGGCAGATCTGACCACGGCGGAGGCAGTCAGCCCCATACACATACACAGGGCTTACACGTAACCAGGAAGCGAGGGGCTGGCCTGGGCAGAGCCGGTGGTCGCGGTCAAACTAATGGGGCAGATCTGACCACGGCGGAGGCAGTCAGCCCCATACACATACACAGGGCTTACACGTAACCAGGAAGCGAGGGGCTGGCCTGGGCAGAGCCGGTGGTCGCGGTCAAACTAATGGGGCAGATCTGACCACGGCGGAGGCAGTCAGCCCCATACACATACACAGGGCTTACACGTAACCAGGAAGCGAGGGGCTGGCCTGGGCAGAGCCGGTGGTCGCGGTCAAACTAATGGGGCAGATCTGACCACGGCGGAGGCAGTCAGCCCCATACACATACACAGGGCTTACACGTAACCAGGAAGCGAGGGGCTGGCCTGGGCAGAGCCGGTGGTCGCGGTCAAACTAATGGGGCAGATCTGACCACGGCGGAGGCAGTCAGCCCCATACGATTGTAGTGGTATCTGGCACTGCTATGCCTTCGGTTTCACCCTGCCCTACCTGGCTAATCAGCCAATCACCGTTTACGCAGAGAGGATAAAAGTAGGACAGGTCCCCACCTCTGCCCTCTCGCTTCCTGCCTCTTCGGCCCGTCCGCTTCCGGGTCGTTGTCTCTGCCGCTCACCGCACAGCACAGGTAGGCACGCCGATTTAACACTCGTTTAGCTCGTTACGTGTTATGTAACGCAAACATAATCTCGTTATAGATCGGCATCTTCGATGCGGTGGTGGTGATTCAATAGGGTTGTTTGCCGATGCTGACTGGAGCCTAGGTAAGTCACGGTGAGCTACCGTTGCTAATTGTTTTAGCCAGGTGCTAAGCCCCTTCCGCTCCTCTCCCTCTAACAGTGGCTGGTCGCATGGTGTGTGGTGGCAGTCCTCCCCCGCTGCGCCGACCCTCTTCACCCCTCTCCCTCTTTGGTGGGGACGCAAACTGACCGGACTGGACACCGGTGACTGGGCCGCCACGGTGAAGTACGAATAATAGAGCGTGAACTCGGCTATTTGGCCACGGCTACCTGCTACGTTGCTACTACCGCTATTTCGTTGTTACTGCTGCTTCGCTGACTTGGTGTGGGGTCCTGGCGGCCGTTCCTGGCCGACCTGTGTCTTTCTGCTGGCCCTGTTTTTCTGCTGTTGCTGCACGGTCGCGGTGTGTGCTTGTGTGTGTGGCTGCCGCGGGCATTGGACGTTACGAGCCCCGTTGGAACTCTCAGCCACCTGCCCGGACTGTGTGTGCGTGTGCGTGTGTGTGTGTGTGTGTGTGCGTGTGCGTGTGTTAGTATCGATTGCCAAGGTGTGGTTTAATTTTGTTTATTTTTCAATTGAATTCATTTTGGTAATTTCTCATTAATTCTTTTTTGTGTTTTGTTTGAGCGATTGGTTTGTTTTGGGGTTTATTGGAATCATTTAATTTTTGTTTTCGTTACTTTGGTTGACCTTTGATTAATTCAATTTATTATTATTTAGTTTATTAATTGATCATTTGTTAGCCTGTTTATGTTTCTTTGGGATGTTGTTTGTTTCTTTGAGGGTGAGCTCTGTTAACTGTGTTTTTTATTGTTCCCTAGAGCTGGAGGCCGACGGTGGTGGTGGTGGTCCCTTCTGGGTGGTGGTGGTGGTCCCTGCGTGCGTGTGATCCCTATTCAAGATTGTTTTGTGTGCACTTCACGTTTTGCTGTGTGAATGGGGTGTTCCCCTTTTTCTTTCTGGACTTCACTTTCCTTTTGTTGACTCCTCCTCCAGCCGGTAAGCCTCGGCTCAGAACCTTTGTTCCAGTGGGGCTCCCTTCATGTTTGTTTTCTTTTGTCCCAGACCTTGTGCTTATTTTTAATAATAAAGTGTTGTATATGATTTTTGCACTCCGTCTCCTCACCTCCCTGGTTTGAACGAACCTGTGTCCTTTAATAATAGTTGATAATTGACCTTTCCTACGGGTCATGGCGTTGTCGGCAACTTAAAAGGAAAGATCTGAGATAATTTGGTCAATCATCCCTCGTGTCGCCACAAACTTGGCGTTGTCGGCAGGATCAAATCAGTGGAGGTGGAGACGTGTGTTCTGTTTTTTTTTTCTCTTTGTTATTCTGTTTTTAGATTGTTAGCGGGTGAGTGTGAATGAACGGCAGCTTAAAGCGAACCAGCAGTAAATTTATTGTGTTTTCGTAGCCGTAGCATCAGTACTAACAGCTAGGTTGTGACTTTAAAGAAATGGAGGGAGAGCTACAAGAGCTGAGGGATTTGGTGGCACAGTTGAGGGCAGAGAATGACAGGTTGCAGCAGGAGCAGGCTGTAGCCGTGCCTGGTCCTAGTGTTGCACCTTCCATTCCTGCTGAACCTCCCCCAGCACCATCCACTCCTACCGTTCGTGTCACAGAGCGTTTGGTCCTCGTACCCCGAGATAGGAAATGCCCAGTGTTTAGGGGTAAGTTAGGTATAGGTCTGGAGGAGTGGATTGAGGAGGCTCAAGCCTGCATGAGGGCTCGCCACCTGTCCACTTCCGATCAAGCGTTCTTTCTGTTTGACCATTTAGAGGGAGAGGCACGTGAAGAAATAAAATATCGCCCGGCCACCGATAGAAGTGATCCAGCTAAAATTATTGCCATCTTGAGAGAACTATATGGCTGCTCCGATTCGTATGTGGCCCTACAGGAGGCGTTCTTCTCAAGGCGACAGCAAGATGGGGAGACTCTTCAGGAGTTCTCCCTCGCGTTAATGAGTTTGATGTCGGCGGTGAAACAAAGTGCTCCAAGTGAGATGCCAAATGCAGACGTTTTGTTGCGTGATCAGTTTATTGAAAATGTTATTGACGGCTCTCTTCGCCGAGAATTAAAACAACTCACACGCAGGCAGCCTACAGTCTCTCTGCTGGATGCTCGGGCAGAGGCAATTAGGTGGGAGCGAGAAGGATTGCCAGGAGGTGTGCGGGGCCGAAGCCACTCAGTTCCTTCAGTGATGGGTTTGCAATGCGGTGTTCAGACTGCTCTTTCTGTTGTTAGTCCACCCCAGGCTTCAGAGTTGCAGGAGGTGAAACAGATGCTGAAACTCCAACAGGAACAGCTTAACAGCCTCTCGGAAACTCTTGCTCGGCTGCAGATCAATCCGCAGCGTAACCTTCCTTCTTACCGTGGTCCAGTAATCTGTAGACGGTGTCAGCAGCCTGGCCACTTTGCTAGGGAGTGCAGAGGGGAGCGTGCCCCTCCTCCATCTTCAGTGTCTGCTTCTATGAGGCCAGCCTTTCGGCGGGATCCAGCTCCGCATTCGGGAAACTAGCGCCCGTCGAACTGCAGAGCCAAAGTTCGAGGGGAGCCGTCACTGGCTCACCAGCTACGTTTAAGGATGGGGAGGAGACCGGTAAATTAATCAGTGCTTGTCCACACATGGATGTGGTTATGGGGGGAGTAAAAGTTCCTTGTTTAGTGGACACTGGGTCCATGGTGTCCACCGTCAGAGAAAGCTTCTTCCGTCAGCACTTTGAGACTTGGGACCCCGAGAGACTTAAATCTTGCCATTGGCTTCAGCTTCAAGCAGCCAATGGCTTACCCATCCCATACCTTGGCTACTTGGAGCTTGAAGTTGAGCTCTGTGGCAGGACTTTGCCAGGGTGTGGGCTACTGGTTGTTAAGGACCTCCCAGCTGATGCATCTCCTCCTGTCCCAGGTGTTTTAGGAATGAACATCTTACGGAGATGTTATAGCACCTTGTTTGGGCAACATGGCCCTGCACTGTTCGATTTGCCCACTGTCATCGAGGCACCAAAACCTGTGGTGCAGGCGTTGCAGAGATGCCATCAAACTTCTCTGACTTCTCCTTCTGATGTTATCAGCAAGGTCAAGCTGCGGGGCAAGAAAGCTTGCCGTATCTTTGGTGGCACCATGCAGCTAGTTCCAGCCACCTGTTCCAACCAGCCATCTGGGGCCGCTGTACTCTTTGAGCCCTTAGATCAGGGCCTCCCTGCCGGTCTGCTGGCGTCCCCAGCATTGGTTCAAGTCGAGGGAGGTACTGTGTATATACCTGTGGTTAATGTGGGCACATCTGATGTGCTGCTTTACCCCCGTACAGAGGTTGGTGCTTTGCGTGAGGTTTGTGTGGTGAGCTTACCTTCGGGGGTTCAGGAGGTTCCACCTTACCTGGCCACTGTTGCATCACAGACAGTGACTCCTACGCTACCAGCCCAAATAGATGCTGTTAAGCTGTCCGCTTTGTCAGCCGACGAGCAGAAGGAAGCTCGGCTTCTTCTTTGGAAATATGCCTCTGTTTTCTCTTCGCACGACAGTGACCTGGGTTGCACCAACCTGATTGCGCATGAGATCCCGCTTCTGGACAACACTCCCATCCGTCAGCGCTACCGGCGTATTCCACCTTCGGAATATGAAGTGGTCAAAGAACATATCCATCAGTTGTTGGATGCGCAGGTCATCCGGGAGAGTTGCAGCCCGTTTGCTTCTCCAATCGTGCTAGTTAAAAAGAAGGACGGAAGTCTACGCTTGTGCGTAGACTACCGGCAGCTTAACAGTAGGACCAGAAAAGACGCGTTCCCTCTCCCTCGGATTGAGGAATCGCTGGATGCACTCACTGGAGCCCATTGGTTTTCCACTATGGACTTAGCCAGCGGGTACAATCAGGTCCCGGTGGCGGAGGCCGACCGACCTAAGACTGCCTTTTGCACCCCTTTCGGACTTTTCGAATGGAATCGCATGCCTTTTGGGTTGTGTAATGCGCCCAGCACGTTCCAGCGACTCATGCAACGGGTCTTCGGGGACCAGCAATGTCAGTCCCTGCTTCTGTATTTAGACGACATCGTGGTCTTTTCCTCCACCTTTCAACAACACCTTGAGAGGCTGGAAGTGGTGCTGCAGCGGTTAAGGCACGAGGGTCTGAAGGCAAAGCTGTCCAAGTGCTCGTTCTTTCAGACAGAGGTGCGTTATTTGGGCCACCTCATCTCGGCCGAAGGTGTTTCCACCGACCCAAGCAAGGTCGAAGCGGTAGCTGACTGGAAGCCTCCCACTACCATCTTGGAGCTGCGTTCCTTTCTTGGGTTCGCGAGCTATTATCGGCGCTTTGTGGAGGGCTTCGCCAAGTTAGCTGCCCCTTTACACCGCCTTGTGGCTGAGTTGGTGGCGTCCAAGCCTAGACGGCCTGAGCGGCAAGTTGTTGACAAATGGACGAGCGAACATCAGCAGAGTTTTGAGGCTTTAAAATCCAAGCTTACCTCTGCACCCGTTCTGGCATACGCTGACTTTTCCCTTCCCTTCATCTTGGAAGTTGATGCAAGCCATGGAGGCCTGGGCGCTGTGCTCTCGCAAGAGCAGGGAGGAAAGGTCCGGCCTATAGCCTTTGCCAGCCGGAGTCTGAGGCCAACTGAACGCAACCCAGCCAATTATAGCTCCATGAAGCTTGAGTTTCTGGCGCTGAAATGGGCTATGTCAGATAAATTTCGTGAGTACTTGTTGGGTCATAAATGTATTGTCTTCACAGACAATAATCCGCTTAGCCACTTGTCCTCGGCTAAACTTGGAGCCCTCGAGCAGCGTTGGGCAGCCCAACTTGCGTCATTCGATTTTGAGATCCGTTACCGCTCTGGCAAGAGTAACACCAATGCGGACGCTCTGTCTCGCTTACATCCACCCAGGACTGTGGATCTTGAAACCATCATCTCTGGTACGCAACTCCCACCACCCTTGAAACAAGCTCTTCAGGTCCAAGGGCCTGTAGCCTGTCAGGCTGCTGTTCAGGCCTTGCCTCAGCCCCTGTCTGCAGACATTGGAGAACTTCAGCGAGCTGACCCTGTGACCCAGGAAGTCCTTGGGTTCTGGCAGCATAAACGATACCCGAGCCAAGAGGAACGTAAGCGGCTGTCTTCACCAGCTTTGGTCCTCCTCAAGCAGTGGGGAAGATTGGTTGAGCAGGCCGGAGTGGTGTACCGGCAGGTCTCTCGTTCCGATGGGGGAGAAGTGGTTCTCCAGGTGCTGTTGCCAGCTGCTTTAAAGGACAAAGTCCTCACAGAGGTCCATCAAAATCACGGCCACCAGGGGGTGGGCCGGACTTTGGAATTGCTCAGGCAAAGGTGCTATTGGCCGGGGATGTCATCAGACGTGAGACGTTGGTGTCAAACATGTGAGCGGTGCCAAGTGGCTAAGGACTCCGGGCCACCAGTTCGTGCCTTTATGGGACATTTGCTCGCCTCAGAGCCTAATGAAATCCTGGCGATGGATTTTACTTTGCTTGAACCAACCCATAATGGGCTTGAGAACGTCCTTGTGATGACGGACGTTTTCAGTAAATATACGCTCGCCATCCCCACTCGTGACCAGCGTGCCTCTACAGTGGCACAGGTGCTCGTCACAGAGTGGTTCTCGAAGTTTGGTGTCCCAGCCCGTATTCATTCTGATCAGGGTCGCAATTTTGAAAGTGCACTCATTCAGCAGCTGTGTGGCCTTTATAACATCGAAAAATCCCGCACCACACCGTACCATCCTGCAGGTAACGGTCAGTGTGAGCGTTTCAATCGCACGCTTCATGATTTGCTGCGCACATTGCCTCCCTCTCGAAAGCGTGAATGGCACTCTTGCCTACCTCAGATGTTGTATGCTTACAATACTACACCGCATCAGTCTACTGGGGAATCTCCATTCTTCCTCATGTTCGGTCGTGAGGCAAGGCTTCCCGTTGACTTCTTGCTGGGAAGGGTGCAGGATCCTGTTGTTGGAACGATAAGTGACTGGGTCCGGGAGCATCAGGCCCGGCTACACTTGGCTTTTGAAGGCGTTCGGGACAGGCTGAGGGAGGCAGCCCAACGTCGGAAGGAGAACCACGATCAGTCTGTCCGCTCAGAGCCGCTTGTGGTGGGTCAGCCAGTTTGGGTAAAGGAGTTTGGTTGGAAGGGACGTCATAAGATCCAGGACCGGTGGAATCCGGTAGTGCATCGGGTGATTAAAGCTCCCCACGGCAATGGTGCGGTGTATACCGTTGCACCAGAGGATGACCTTGTTAAGGTCAAACGGGTGCATCGCACACTGCTTAAAGCCATAGTCGGGATGGCTGCTTCAGGTGACCACCCTGTTCCTCCTTCCGTCCCCCTTGACCAACCTGCAGCGTCTGAGAGCTCATCTGATGATGAGGACTTGATGGCTGTGGTAGGGGACACCCCTCTCCTACAAGCTGATCATCCTGCTGGAGCAGTCCAACCGACCTCTGCGGTGGTGATACCTGTTGCCTCGACAGTTCCGTTGCCCTCTGCTCTTCTGGCCCCTTTGGCTGCTCCCTCTTTTGGAAGTAGCGACACTACTGTGCTACGTATGGCACCATTACCCTCTGCACTCCCTGTCCACCCAACGGTGCAGCCACCTATCGGTACAGTTCCTTTAGTCACCCCTTCAGGGAGTGATGAAGTTGTTAGGCGACGGACGGCCCGACCTACCGCTGGCCAACATTCAAATCTCCATCATTTACCCAGGCCTGTTAGTGAGGTGGCTCAGGCTGGGCCCTCAGCTGCTCTGTCAAGTTCTGTGTCTGCTTTCTTTAGACCGTGGTCTTAGAGTTAAGTATTTCAAGAGCATCGTCGGGTCGACGATGAAAATGGGGGGGGTGGATTGTAGTGGTATCTGGCACTGCTATGCCTTCGGTTTCACCCTGCCCTACCTGGCTAATCAGCCAATCACCGTTTACGCAGAGAGGATAAAAGTAGGACAGGTCCCCACCTCTGCCCTCTCGCTTCCTGCCTCTTCGGCCCGTCCGCTTCCGGGTCGTTGTCTCTGCCGCTCACCGCACAGCACAGGTAGGCACGCCGATTTAACACTCGTTTAGCTCGTTACGTGTTATGTAACGCAAACATAATCTCGTTATAGATCGGCATCTTCGATGCGGTGGTGGTGATTCAATAGGGTTGTTTGCCGATGCTGACTGGAGCCTAGGTAAGTCACGGTGAGCTACCGTTGCTAATTGTTTTAGCCAGGTGCTAAGCCCCTTCCGCTCCTCTCCCTCTAACAGTGGCTGGTCGCATGGTGTGTGGTGGCAGTCCTCCCCCGCTGCGCCGACCCTCTTCACCCCTCTCCCTCTTTGGTGGGGACGCAAACTGACCGGACTGGACACCGGTGACTGGGCCGCCACGGTGAAGTACGAATAATAGAGCGTGAACTCGGCTATTTGGCCACGGCTACCTGCTACGTTGCTACTACCGCTATTTCGTTGTTACTGCTGCTTCGCTGACTTGGTGTGGGGTCCTGGCGGCCGTTCCTGGCCGACCTGTGTCTTTCTGCTGGCCCTGTTTTTCTGCTGTTGCTGCACGGTCGCGGTGTGTGCTTGTGTGTGTGGCTGCCGCGGGCATTGGACGTTACGAGCCCCGTTGGAACTCTCAGCCACCTGCCCGGACTGTGTGTGCGTGTGCGTGTGTGTGTGTGTGTGTGTGCGTGTGCGTGTGTTAGTATCGATTGCCAAGGTGTGGTTTAATTTTGTTTATTTTTCAATTGAATTCATTTTGGTAATTTCTCATTAATTCTTTTTTGTGTTTTGTTTGAGCGATTGGTTTGTTTTGGGTTTATTGGAATCATTTAATTTTGTTTTCGTTACTTTGGTTGACCTTTGATTAATTCAATTTATTATTATTTAGTTTATTAATTGATCATTTGTTAGCCTGTTTATGTTTCTTTGGGATGTTGTTTGTTTCTTTGAGGGTGAGCTCTGTTAACTGTGTTTTTTATTGTTCCCTAGAGCTGGAGGCCGACGGTGGTGGTGGTGGTCCCTTCTGGGTGGTGGTGGTGGTCCCTGCGTGCGTGTGATCCCTATTCAAGATTGTTTTGTGTGCACTTCACGTTTTGCTGTGTGAATGGGGTGTTCCCCTTTTTCTTTCTGGACTTCACTTTCCTTTTGTTGACTCCTCCTCCAGCCGGTAAGCCTCAGCTCAGAACCTTTGTTCCAGTGGGGCTCCCTTCATGTTTGTTTTCTTTTGTCCCAGACCTTGTGCTTATTTTTAATAATAAAGTGTTGTATATGATTTTTGCACTCCGTCTCCTCACCTCCCTGGTTTGAACGAACCTGTGTCCTTTAATAATAGTTGATAATTGACCTTTCCTACGGGTCATGGCGTTGTCGGCAACTTAAAAGGAAAGATCTGAGATAATTTGGTCAATCATCCCTCGTGTCGCCACACACATACACAGGGCTTACACGTAACCAGGAAGCGAGGGGCTGGCCTGGGCAGAGCCGGTGGTCGCGGTCAAACTAATGGGGCAGATCTGACCACGGCGGAGGCAGTCAGCCCCATACACATACACAGGGCTTACACGTAACCAGGAAGCGAGGGGCTGGCCTGGGCAGAGCCGGTGGTCGCGGTCAAACTAATGGGGCAGATCTGACCACGGCGGAGGCAGTCAGCCCCATACACATACACAGGGCTTACACGTAACCAGGAAGCGAGGGGCTGGCCTGGGCAGAGCCGGTGGTCGCGGTCAAACTAATGGGGCAGATCTGACCACGGCGGAGGCAGTCAGCCCCATACACATACACAGGGCTTACACGTAACCAGGAAGCGAGGGGCTGGCCTGGGCAGAGCCGGTGGTCGCGGTCAAACTAATGGGGCAGATCTGACCACGGCGGAGGCAGTCAGCCCCATACACATACACAGGGCTTACACGTAACCAGGAAGCGAGGGGCTGGCCTGGGCAGAGCCGGTGGTCGCGGTCAAACTAATGGGGCAGATCTGACCACGGCGGAGGCAGTCAGCCCCATACACATACACAGGGCTTACACGTAACCAGGAAGCGAGGGGCTGGCCTGGGCAGAGCCGGTGGTCGCGGTCAAACTAATGGGGCAGATCTGACCACGGCGGAGGCAGTCAGCCCCATACACATACACAGGGCTTACACGTAACCAGGAAGCGAGGGGCTGGCCTGGGCAGAGCCGGTGGTCGCGGTCAAACTAATGGGGCAGATCTGACCACGGCGGAGGCAGTCAGCCCCATACACATACACAGGGCTTACACGTAACCAGGAAGCGAGGGGCTGGCCTGGGCAGAGCCGGTGGTCGCGGTCAAACTAATGGGGCAGATCTGACCACGGCGGAGGCAGTCAGCCCCATACACATACACAGGGCTTACACGTAACCAGGAAGCGAGGGGCTGGCCTGGGCAGAGCCGGTGGTCGCGGTCAAACTAATGGGGCAGATCTGACCACGGCGGAGGCAGTCAGCCCCATACACATACACAGGGCTTACACGTAACCAGGAAGCGAGGGGCTGGCCTGGGCAGAGCCGGTGGTCGCGGTCAAACTAATGGGGCAGATCTGACCACGGCGGAGGCAGTCAGCCCCATACACATACACAGGGCTTACACGTAACCAGGAAGCGAGGGGCTGGCCTGGGCAGAGCCGGTGGTCGCGGTCAAACTAATGGGGCAGATCTGACCACGGCGGAGGCAGTCAGCCCCATACACATACACAGGGCTTACACGTAACCAGGAAGCGAGGGGCTGGCCTGGGCAGAGCCGGTGGTCGCGGTCAAACTAATGGGGCAGATCTGACCACGGCGGAGGCAGTCAGCCCCATACACATACACAGGGCTTACACGTAACCAGGAAGCGAGGGGCTGGCCTGGGCAGAGCCGGTGGTCGCGGTCAAACTAATGGGGCAGATCTGACCACGGCGGAGGCAGTCAGCCCCATACACATACACAGGGCTTACACGTAACCAGGAAGCGAGGGGCTGGCCTGGGCAGAGCCGGTGGTCGCGGTCAAACTAATGGGGCAGATCTGACCACGGCGGAGGCAGTCAGCCCCATACACATACACAGGGCTTACACGTAACCAGGAAGCGAGGGGCTGGCCTGGGCAGAGCCGGTGGTCGCGGTCAAACTAATGGGGCAGATCTGACCACGGCGGAGGCAGTCAGCCCCATACACATACACAGGGCTTACACGTAACCAGGAAGCGAGGGGCTGGCCTGGGCAGAGCCGGTGGTCGCGGTCAAACTAATGGGGCAGATCTGACCACGGCGGAGGCAGTCAGCCCCATACACATACACAGGGCTTACACGTAACCAGGAAGCGAGGGGCTGGCCTGGGCAGAGCCGGTGGTCGCGGTCAAACTAATGGGGCAGATCTGACCACGGCGGAGGCAGTCAGCCCCATACACATACACAGGGCTTACACGTAACCAGGAAGCGAGGGGCTGGCCTGGGCAGAGCCGGTGGTCGCGGTCAAACTAATGGGGCAGATCTGACCACGGCGGAGGCAGTCAGCCCCATACACATACACAGGGCTTACACGTAACCAGGAAGCGAGGGGCTGGCCTGGGCAGAGCCGGTGGTCGCGGTCAAACTAATGGGGCAGATCTGACCACGGCGGAGGCAGTCAGCCCCATACACATACACAGGGCTTACACGTAACCAGGAAGCGAGGGGCTGGCCTGGGCAGAGCCGGTGGTCGCGGTCAAACTAATGGGGCAGATCTGACCACGGCGGAGGCAGTCAGCCCCATACACATACACAGGGCTTACACGTAACCAGGAAGCGAGGGGCTGGCCTGGGCAGAGCCGGTGGTCGCGGTCAAACTAATGGGGCAGATCTGACCACGGCGGAGGCAGTCAGCCCCATACACATACACAGGGCTTACACGTAACCAGGAAGCGAGGGGCTGGCCTGGGCAGAGCCGGTGGTCGCGGTCAAACTAATGGGGCAGATCTGACCACGGCGGAGGCAGTCAGCCCCATACACATACACAGGGCTTACACGTAACCAGGAAGCGAGGGGCTGGCCTGGGCAGAGCCGGTGGTCGCGGTCAAACTAATGGGGCAGATCTGACCACGGCGGAGGCAGTCAGCCCCATACACATACACAGGGCTTACACGTAACCAGGAAGCGAGGGGCTGGCCTGGGCAGAGCCGGTGGTCGCGGTCAAACTAATGGGGCAGATCTGACCACGGCGGAGGCAGTCAGCCCCATACACATACACAGGGCTTACACGTAACCAGGAAGCGAGGGGCTGGCCTGGGCAGAGCCGGTGGTCGCGGTCAAACTAATGGGGCAGATCTGACCACGGCGGAGGCAGTCAGCCCCATACACATACACAGGGCTTACACGTAACCAGGAAGCGAGGGGCTGGCCTGGGCAGAGCCGGTGGTCGCGGTCAAACTAATGGGGCAGATCTGACCACGGCGGAGGCAGTCAGCCCCATACACATACACAGGGCTTACACGTAACCAGGAAGCGAGGGGCTGGCCTGGGCAGAGCCGGTGGTCGCGGTCAAACTAATGGGGCAGATCTGACCACGGCGGAGGCAGTCAGCCCCATACACATACACAGGGCTTACACGTAACCAGGAAGCGAGGGGCTGGCCTGGGCAGAGCCGGTGGTCGCGGTCAAACTAATGGGGCAGATCTGACCACGGCGGAGGCAGTCAGCCCCATACACATACACAGGGCTTACACGTAACCAGGAAGCGAGGGGCTGGCCTGGGCAGAGCCGGTGGTCGCGGTCAAACTAATGGGGCAGATCTGACCACGGCGGAGGCAGTCAGCCCCATACACATACACAGGGCTTACACGTAACCAGGAAGCGAGGGGCTGGCCTGGGCAGAGCCGGTGGTCGCGGTCAAACTAATGGGGCAGATCTGACCACGGCGGAGGCAGTCAGCCCCATACACATACACAGGGCTTACACGTAACCAGGAAGCGAGGGGCTGGCCTGGGCAGAGCCGGTGGTCGCGGTCAAACTAATGGGGCAGATCTGACCACGGCGGAGGCAGTCAGCCCCATACACATACACAGGGCTTACACGTAACCAGGAAGCGAGGGGCTGGCCTGGGCAGAGCCGGTGGTCGCGGTCAAACTAATGGGGCAGATCTGACCACGGCGGAGGCAGTCAGCCCCATACACATACACAGGGCTTACACGTAACCAGGAAGCGAGGGGCTGGCCTGGGCAGAGCCGGTGGTCGCGGTCAAACTAATGGGGCAGATCTGACCACGGCGGAGGCAGTCAGCCCCATACACATACACAGGGCTTACACGTAACCAGGAAGCGAGGGGCTGGCCTGGGCAGAGCCGGTGGTCGCGGTCAAACTAATGGGGCAGATCTGACCACGGCGGAGGCAGTCAGCCCCATACACATACACAGGGCTTACACGTAACCAGGAAGCGAGGGGCTGGCCTGGGCAGAGCCGGTGGTCGCGGTCAAACTAATGGGGCAGATCTGACCACGGCGGAGGCAGTCAGCCCCATACACATACACAGGGCTTACACGTAACCAGGAAGCGAGGGGCTGGCCTGGGCAGAGCCGGTGGTCGCGGTCAAACTAATGGGGCAGATCTGACCACGGCGGAGGCAGTCAGCCCCATACACATACACAGGGCTTACACGTAACCAGGAAGCGAGGGGCTGGCCTGGGCAGAGCCGGTGGTCGCGGTCAAACTAATGGGGCAGATCTGACCACGGCGGAGGCAGTCAGCCCCATACACATACACAGGGCTTACACGTAACCAGGAAGCGAGGGGCTGGCCTGGGCAGAGCCGGTGGTCGCGGTCAAACTAATGGGGCAGATCTGACCACGGCGGAGGCAGTCAGCCCCATACACATACACAGGGCTTACACGTAACCAGGAAGCGAGGGGCTGGCCTGGGCAGAGCCGGTGGTCGCGGTCAAACTAATGGGGCAGATCTGACCACGGCGGAGGCAGTCAGCCCCATACACATACACAGGGCTTACACGTAACCAGGAAGCGAGGGGCTGGCCTGGGCAGAGCCGGTGGTCGCGGTCAAACTAATGGGGCAGATCTGACCACGGCGGAGGCAGTCAGCCCCATACACATACACAGGGCTTACACGTAACCAGGAAGCGAGGGGCTGGCCTGGGCAGAGCCGGTGGTCGCGGTCAAACTAATGGGGCAGATCTGACCACGGCGGAGGCAGTCAGCCCCATACACATACACAGGGCTTACACGTAACCAGGAAGCGAGGGGCTGGCCTGGGCAGAGCCGGTGGTCGCGGTCAAACTAATGGGGCAGATCTGACCACGGCGGAGGCAGTCAGCCCCATACACATACACAGGGCTTACACGTAACCAGGAAGCGAGGGGCTGGCCTGGGCAGAGCCGGTGGTCGCGGTCAAACTAATGGGGCAGATCTGACCACGGCGGAGGCAGTCAGCCCCATACACATACACAGGGCTTACACGTAACCAGGAAGCGAGGGGCTGGCCTGGGCAGAGCCGGTGGTCGCGGTCAAACTAATGGGGCAGATCTGACCACGGCGGAGGCAGTCAGCCCCATACACATACACAGGGCTTACACGTAACCAGGAAGCGAGGGGCTGGCCTGGGCAGAGCCGGTGGTCGCGGTCAAACTAATGGGGCAGATCTGACCACGGCGGAGGCAGTCAGCCCCATACACATACACAGGGCTTACACGTAACCAGGAAGCGAGGGGCTGGCCTGGGCAGAGCCGGTGGTCGCGGTCAAACTAATGGGGCAGATCTGACCACGGCGGAGGCAGTCAGCCCCATACACATACACAGGGCTTACACGTAACCAGGAAGCGAGGGGCTGGCCTGGGCAGAGCCGGTGGTCGCGGTCAAACTAATGGGGCAGATCTGACCACGGCGGAGGCAGTCAGCCCCATACACATACACAGGGCTTACACGTAACCAGGAAGCGAGGGGCTGGCCTGGGCAGAGCCGGTGGTCGCGGTCAAACTAATGGGGCAGATCTGACCACGGCGGAGGCAGTCAGCCCCATACACATACACAGGGCTTACACGTAACCAGGAAGCGAGGGGCTGGCCTGGGCAGAGCCGGTGGTCGCGGTCAAACTAATGGGGCAGATCTGACCACGGCGGAGGCAGTCAGCCCCATACACATACACAGGGCTTACACGTAACCAGGAAGCGAGGGGCTGGCCTGGGCAGAGCCGGTGGTCGCGGTCAAACTAATGGGGCAGATCTGACCACGGCGGAGGCAGTCAGCCCCATACACATACACAGGGCTTACACGTAACCAGGAAGCGAGGGGCTGGCCTGGGCAGAGCCGGTGGTCGCGGTCAAACTAATGGGGCAGATCTGACCACGGCGGAGGCAGTCAGCCCCATACACATACACAGGGCTTACACGTAACCAGGAAGCGAGGGGCTGGCCTGGGCAGAGCCGGTGGTCGCGGTCAAACTAATGGGGCAGATCTGACCACGGCGGAGGCAGTCAGCCCCATACACATACACAGGGCTTACACGTAACCAGGAAGCGAGGGGCTGGCCTGGGCAGAGCCGGTGGTCGCGGTCAAACTAATGGGGCAGATCTGACCACGGCGGAGGCAGTCAGCCCCATACACATACACAGGGCTTACACGTAACCAGGAAGCGAGGGGCTGGCCTGGGCAGAGCCGGTGGTCGCGGTCAAACTAATGGGGCAGATCTGACCACGGCGGAGGCAGTCAGCCCCATACACATACACAGGGCTTACACGTAACCAGGAAGCGAGGGGCTGGCCTGGGCAGAGCCGGTGGTCGCGGTCAAACTAATGGGGCAGATCTGACCACGGCGGAGGCAGTCAGCCCCATACACATACACAGGGCTTACACGTAACCAGGAAGCGAGGGGCTGGCCTGGGCAGAGCCGGTGGTCGCGGTCAAACTAATGGGGCAGATCTGACCACGGCGGAGGCAGTCAGCCCCATACACATACACAGGGCTTACACGTAACCAGGAAGCGAGGGGCTGGCCTGGGCAGAGCCGGTGGTCGCGGTCAAACTAATGGGGCAGATCTGACCACGGCGGAGGCAGTCAGCCCCATACACATACACAGGGCTTACACGTAACCAGGAAGCGAGGGGCTGGCCTGGGCAGAGCCGGTGGTCGCGGTCAAACTAATGGGGCAGATCTGACCACGGCGGAGGCAGTCAGCCCCATACACATACACAGGGCTTACACGTAACCAGGAAGCGAGGGGCTGGCCTGGGCAGAGCCGGTGGTCGCGGTCAAACTAATGGGGCAGATCTGACCACGGCGGAGGCAGTCAGCCCCATACACATACACAGGGCTTACACGTAACCAGGAAGCGAGGGGCTGGCCTGGGCAGAGCCGGTGGTCGCGGTCAAACTAATGGGGCAGATCTGACCACGGCGGAGGCAGTCAGCCCCATACACATACACAGGGCTTACACGTAACCAGGAAGCGAGGGGCTGGCCTGGGCAGAGCCGGTGGTCGCGGTCAAACTAATGGGGCAGATCTGACCACGGCGGAGGCAGTCAGCCCCATACACATACACAGGGCTTACACGTAACCAGGAAGCGAGGGGCTGGCCTGGGCAGAGCCGGTGGTCGCGGTCAAACTAATGGGGCAGATCTGACCACGGCGGAGGCAGTCAGCCCCATACACATACACAGGGCTTACACGTAACCAGGAAGCGAGGGGCTGGCCTGGGCAGAGCCGGTGGTCGCGGTCAAACTAATGGGGCAGATCTGACCACGGCGGAGGCAGTCAGCCCCATACACATACACAGGGCTTACACGTAACCAGGAAGCGAGGGGCTGGCCTGGGCAGAGCCGGTGGTCGCGGTCAAACTAATGGGGCAGATCTGACCACGGCGGAGGCAGTCAGCCCCATACACATACACAGGGCTTACACGTAACCAGGAAGCGAGGGGCTGGCCTGGGCAGAGCCGGTGGTCGCGGTCAAACTAATGGGGCAGATCTGACCACGGCGGAGGCAGTCAGCCCCATACACATACACAGGGCTTACACGTAACCAGGAAGCGAGGGGCTGGCCTGGGCAGAGCCGGTGGTCGCGGTCAAACTAATGGGGCAGATCTGACCACGGCGGAGGCAGTCAGCCCCATACACATACACAGGGCTTACACGTAACCAGGAAGCGAGGGGCTGGCCTGGGCAGAGCCGGTGGTCGCGGTCAAACTAATGGGGCAGATCTGACCACGGCGGAGGCAGTCAGCCCCATACACATACACAGGGCTTACACGTAACCAGGAAGCGAGGGGCTGGCCTGGGCAGAGCCGGTGGTCGCGGTCAAACTAATGGGGCAGATCTGACCACGGCGGAGGCAGTCAGCCCCATACACATACACAGGGCTTACACGTAACCAGGAAGCGAGGGGCTGGCCTGGGCAGAGCCGGTGGTCGCGGTCAAACTAATGGGGCAGATCTGACCACGGCGGCCTGAATTAACGGAGGCAGCCCGCCCCATTACCAGACACAGGGCTTACACATAACCAGGAAGCGAGGGGCGATGGCTCAGCTGCCCATAGCCGCCGGTCGCGGTCAATCTAATGGGGCAGATCTGACCACGGCAGCTAGCCCCATACACATACACAGGGCTTACACATAACCAGGAAGCGAGGGGCGGGGCTGAGCTGCCCATAGCCGCCGGTCGCGGTCAAACTAATGGGGCAGATCTGACCACGGCGGCCTGAATGAACGGAGGCACTCGGCCCCCTACACATACACAGGGCTTGGGTGATGAGTAGTGTACGTCAGCGCTGCGCGAATATAGCAGAAGATGATCAAAAAAATACGTACTGTGGGTAATAATAATTGTGCCCTCCCATGCATCTCATATGCCCCCCCCCCCAAGACTGAGGTCTGGCGACGGATCTGTACACCGCCACACGTGTTACATAAACAAGCCTCAGTCATACACACTCTGTAAGGGACAGGGCTGGAGTGGTCTTGGCATACACATTGTCCTGGCCCCCATGTTCCTGGCTCTTGTTCTCGTCCCAGCTCCGGTGGTCCTGGTCCCGTGACATTGCTATCACAGCATCTGGACCCTTTCAGGCTCTCACATTCAGTCACTAACAGCTGATGTCTTTAACGTCAGTCACGTTTCTCGGCCTGAGAGGCGGAAGGGAATTGGACCCTTGTGTCCCTGGCCTGGTCCCTCACATGAATAGCTGAGTTCCAGACCATAGACTCTATATGACTTAAGCTCGTCCACATGAAGTGTGTGAGTGTCCCATTGTCACATCATCAAGTCAGTGTATGTCCCCTCACTTTCAGTCAGCATCGACACTGACTTCTTGATCCCGATCCCGGTTCTGGTCCCGGTCCCGATCCCGATCCCGGTTCTGGTTCCAGTACCGGTTTCGGTTCTGGTACCGGTTCCGATTCTGGTCCCGGTCCCGGTTCTCGTCCCGGGCACGGTTCTGTTTCCGGTACCGGTTTCGGCTCTGGTACCGGTTCTGGTAGCGGTTCCGGTTCTGGTCCCGATCCCGGTTCTGTTTCCGATTCTGGTATGGGATCGGGATCCCGGTTCTGGTTCCGATTCTGGTACGAGGACCAGAACCGGGATCGGGATCCGAACCCAAACTGGTATCAGAACCGGGCCCGGTACCTGAACCGGAACCGGGAGCTGAACCGGTACCGATACCAGAACCGGAACCGGTACCGGAACCGGGAGCAGAACCTGACCCGTTACCAGAAACGAACCGGGACTGGGAGCAGAACCGGGCGGAAGGGAAGTGGGCCCTTGTGTCCCCGGCCTGGTCCCTCACGTGAATGGCTGAGTTCCAGTCTGGTCTCTTACAGACCATAGACTCTATATGACTTAGTGTGTGAGTGTCCCATTGTCACATCATCAAGTCAGTTTATGTCCTGGTCCTGGTCCTGGTCCTGTCCCATTGCTACCACAGCATCTGGACCCTTTCAGGCTCTCGCACTCACTAACAGCTGATGTCCTTAAAGCCAGTCAGGGTTCTGAAGCACCAACAATAACAATCATGGCCACCACAGAGAACATGTGTGGATTTACACCAGGCATGGGCAAACTGTTCCATGAAGGGCCGGTGTGGCTGCAGGTTTTCGTTCCAACCAAGCAGCAGCACACCAGACTTGAGTCATCCAATCAACTGATCTCAGTCTTCAGACAGTTGATTGGTCAAACTGTGTGCTCTTGGTTGGCTGGAACAAAAACCTGCAGCCACACGGCCCTTTGAGGAATAGTTTGCCCATGCCTGATTTACACAGTAGTGTAACTGTGAACAGAAACAACTGGAGCACAGTCTATAGTTGAATATGGTGACACAGAGCCATGTTACAGAATCATCTGGTACAGGTTACACTGCTTGTGTGTCATTCCTCACTAATTCCTACCACTGTCTCTCACTGACTCTGCAGTCTATGTTCTCTCTCACCTTTCTGTTCAGAGACGGGGCTGGAGCGTTGGTGGCCATGGTAGACCACCAGAGACTTAGCCTCAGTCATACACACTGTGTGATACAGATCGGGTTGGAGCGCTGGTGGCAATGGTACATCGCCACATGCTACACCTGAACAAAAACCTACAACTGCTGTTTACTTTTGTAAATAGGAGAGGGGGCGGGGTCTTCGCTTGTCTTGGACACAAGCAGGGGGGGCCTTCAAGGAAAAAAGGTTGGGAACCACTGCTCTAAGATGTGGACAGGACAATAAAGTTCTAGTTCAGTGACAATGATGATGAAGACACGAGACCAGAGGAAATTGATCAAACCACTGTTAAGTATTAACACATGCTTTATTCAAGTCTTAGTGTCTTATTAATACATTTGTTACTATCATTGTTGTTAAGGCAACATGTACAGCTAGAAAGAGTGAGGAGGTGTGGCCTGAGGTCAGGTGGGCAGAGCTTCAGTCTCACAGTTTGGCCTTGTTCATGCGACCCATCAGTTTCTCCAGTTTGATGGCGAGCGTCATGTCGCCTTTGATCCGCAGCTTCCCCGTCATGAAGGCCATCGTGGGCTTCAGCTTACCTGTAAAGACGCTTGACTGTTACCATGGAAACACCACTGCAGGGTGCTGCTGTGGTTACCAACAGTTATAGCATCACTGTGGCAACTTGAACTTGACTTTAGTCTCCTCAATCAAACTCTTACCATGGCAGCAGCTCACCTGAGAACATTTTGCTGAAGTCACTTGAATCCATCGTCATGACAACATCAGCTTTCACCGATGGCTCGCCCTGCCCCGCGCTACCAGAGCCGCTCTTTAAGTCCAGAAACCAGACACCCGCGTGTTCCCCTGGCATGGACGCAAACACATAAATTAATGACAGACCCACAGGAAGTCCTTATATGGATGCAAACACATTTATGTCATTACCTGACAGGTCAAATTGATAAATGCCCTTTGTTGACTTGACAACGTCCTCGTTAATGACTCCTCTGATGACGTCAAATGTGCTTTCTATTGGTCCACCAGGAGAGGGAGTTGACGAGGACGATGATGCTGGTGGTTTGAAGGCTGGGGTTGCCCCTAACAACCAGGAAACAACAACATCAGAATATGTCATATAATTTTAATTAGTAAACAGACTGTTTTAATCAAGTGTGTGAAGGCAGCAGGGGGCGCTCAGTGTCACCCTACAAATACCACAGTAGTGTTTTTATGGTGATAATCTTGTACTGTGTCTGTAGTAGTATTTGCAGTATCTGCAGTATTTACCATGTTGCTCCATCTGTTTGGCCAATGTCTCTGGCGCTTCATCCAGGAAGAAGTCTGGCAGCAGGGGATGGCCTGTTGACCAATCAGAGACCAGCATGAGCACTGTCACCAGACAGAGCACAGACTCCCTTAGTACCTGCGCAACATTAGCATTAGCTCACCTGGTTGGACGGCGTACTGGTCAAAGTCCTGGACCCCCTGCTCCTTGAGGACATCTTCGTCCACCAGGAAGTGACCTGTGTAGTCCTTCGGTTGAGACAGGACGGCGTAGGCGGCGTCTGCCATGATGTCAGCTGTACGACACTGTTTACCAACACCGTCCCCTCCCAGCATGTCCATTGCTGCTGTCTGGATCGCTTTGGCAACAACACACATTTCAGAACCACAGTTAGCATGCTACGGTACCGTCAGAGTCTATGAGGGGCCAGTTAGCATGCTAACATTTAGCCACTGACCAGTTCGGGGCCAGAGGGCGTTGACGGCAATTTGACCTCTGAACTCTTCTGCCATTCCCAGGACGCACATGGACATGCCATACTTGGCCATGGTGTATGCTGCAATACGATAGAAAAGTTAATAAGTCACAGGTGTGTGACAGGACACCTGACTGACTGTTTGACTGGTTACTATGGTTACCTGTGTGGTTCTTGAACCAGACGGGGTTGAGGTTGAGCGGTGGTGACAGGTTCAGGATGTGAGGACTGCGACTCTTGAGCAGGTGAGGGATGACCAACTTCGACCTGAGGGACAGACACCAGGTAACTAAACCTGTGTGTGTGTGTGCGTGTGTGTGTGTGTGTGTGTGTGTGTCGTACGTTACGTATGTTCCCCTCAGGTTGATTCCCAGCATCAGATCCACCTTCTTCATTGGCGTCTCCAGAGTTCCTGTCAGACTGATGGCGCTGGCGTTATTCACCAGGATGTCGATACCTGCCAATCAAACACAAGCACTGTGGTGATGTCGCTGAGAGGCGGAGCTTCATCACATGACCTGACCTTACATCAGTGTAGATTAGTCCTGTACCTCCAAACCTGTCAACAGCTTTCTGAACAGCTTCTCCGACCTGACGCTCGTCACGGATGTCGACAACACAGGCCAACGCCTTCCCGCCCACTGCCTCAACTGTAACACACACACACAAACACACACACACATTAACATCAACACACACAGTTAAACCTCACACTGTTTGACTTGATGTTTATTGTTTACACTGTTATATTTACAGAGCGTCTTCAGTTTGTTGCCATGCTAACTGACGTACTATGATAAACACAAACACATGTTGCAGGTCACATGAGGAGGTTCAAGTGAGCAGGTAAGTGGCTCCGCCTCCTTTGTTTGTTTTGATATTTGTTCAAATCTGCAGTTTCAAATTAAAAGCCTGTTTCTCTCAAACAGCTTTTTATCAAACAGGAAGAAGCAGCGACAATTTCAATATAGATGCATGTGTGTGGCAGCAGTTAGCCTGTTAGCTCCTTACCCTCCTGAGCGGCAGTGTAGATAGTTCCTGGTAGTTTAGGGTGGGGCTCTGCAGTCTTGGCGGCGATGACGATGTTGGCTCCATCTTTGGCGGCTTTCAGGGCAATGGCTTTACCGATCCCCCGACTGGCACCGGTGATGAACAGCGTGCAGCCGGCTAACTTCCTAAAACACACAAAACCAACAACAACGACACAGCTGAGCTAAGCTAGGCTAACCAAAGCTCCGACACCTCTGACATTTTCTAGCTGACACCTGCAGCAGTGACATCATCACGCTGCGACTCAAACACCAGAACATTAACGAACAGGAAACTGATCTTTTCTGCAGGTCTGACCTGAAACATCTGGACTGGTTCATGATGTTGTTTCAGAGTCATGAAGAAAACGTTAAAAAGTTGTTTGGTGTCAATTTCAGTTTGATCAAACACTGGATTTTCCAGCTCACAGGTCAACATTTCATTGACATGTAAAACCTGAACTTTAGAATACTTTTCTGATAAATGTGTTTTGTTCAGTGAAAGTTTTAGAAAACTTCCTCTTCCTCAGTTAAAAACCCTTCACTGAGTATGAAATTGTAGGCTTTTATTTTGACATGACCTCCTATTAATACTGTTGAACTCTGGCGCAGTTTCATACGTCATTAAAGGTCCACACCTGTCCATTAACAGCTGTCTTTACCCAACACTGAATGAGTTATAGAGGAGAAAGTCGGCGCTGCTTTCACCAACCTTTGTACAAAAAATCTGAACTTTTTAAATGACTTGCTTTAGGTTCAGTGTTGAGTGGGAGACCAGAACCGAACTCGGTCCAGTTTCTGAACCAGGAAGTTTCACCAGCCGCTCGGTCTCTTTTTCTGCAGTCTGTTCGTGTTTCAGGACGAACCGACCCGAACTCACGGCTCCGTGCTCTCTAACCCGGTTCTGTGAGGAGGAGACGAACCGGAGCGGTTAGGTAACGACTCACTTTTCCCAGGCTCCGTGGAAGAAATCACCAACTTTCTCCCTTTCTTAGATCAAAAGCCAAATGACAGAAGAACCAGAACAGAACCGACCGGGTTTACGACCCACAGGCTTCACTGCTGGATTCGGCTTCAGTAACTGACGGTGTTTTATTCACTAAAGCCTCAGTTTCGTCCTGAGTTTTCTTTCAGCTCCGCAGCGAGTTCAAGTCAAACTGCTGCGAGTTTCCTGCTCTTCTCCGCCGGAGCTCTGCGGCTGCGGGTCGGAGCTGCACTCACCCTGTGTTCTGCAGCATCGTTGGTTCCAGATGAAGTCGAACAGGTGAAGGGAAAGCTCGTGAGTGAATGATGGTAGTCTGTCGTCTTCTCCACCTTTCACCTACTTAAAGACCCTCGCGCCAACCGGATGTTGCGAATCACTCCTCCACTGTTTCCGGTCTGCAGCCAAAGATCCGCACCGAGCGAAGAGATGACAAACTTTAAATCTCTGTGATAGTGTATTGTGTTGTATTGTATTGTATAGACAGTATATTCTGTCATGTACAACTTGTACTGCCATGTAATCTGTGTATTCAGAACCTTCACTTATGTACCATTTAAAAACCTTATTTTGTTTATTTACTAAACTTTTTTTTTTTTTTTTTTTTTTACAGTTTTATTAAACACAATTGTTACACAACACATTAGGTTAAGTTAGTTAAAATATCAACCTGCTTCACTTGAAAATGCACCAGCCTACTACTACTACTACTACTACTAATACTAATAATAATAATAACAACAATAATAATAATACCAATAACAACAACATGGATGTTAACTTTTAACTTTAAGTACTTTAAGGGCATTTTGCAGACACGTTGACATTATCCACTGTTATTATAGAAATAGAGGTGTTTATTATTTCTTCAGTTTCTTATTGTTTTCTTCACTTTTTAAATTTTATTGTGTATATTTCTTTCTTCTTCAGTTTATTGTTATTTATTAATTGTTTTCCCGGTGTATTAGGCGCATAGTGTAAAACTGAGTTCTCAGTTGTGGAGTCAAAAGCCATTTCACTCATTTTACAGTGGAACATGTTATTTCTATAATAAATCACCTAAAATCTTATTATCAGATAATAACATTATTATTATTATTATTATTATTATTTATATTTATTTATTTATTCATTTTAACTCAAACCCTCCACACAAATCACTTAAATCAATTATCATCGATCACTTTGATCTGAGGCGTGTCCGCGAGCCGCCATGTTCTTCCGTGACGTCAGCAAACGGGAAGTGAGCTCGTTGTTCTCCGCTGCCTGACTGCGGAGCGGGAGGCTCGCGGACCAAAACAACTCTTCCTCCTCCTCTTCCTCCTCTTCCTCCTCGCAGACCATGGACGGGTGAGCGCGAAGAAACATCTGAACCTTCACACACGCACCTTCCCGCCGCTGTTATTCATTCTTTTCTCCCTCGCGTTTCCTTGGTGATTGAACCGCACCTGCGTGAGCCTCTGGCGTCAGCTCTCCCGCTTGTTTGTTGTTTACATGTTTACATAAATTATTGCCCGCCATAGGGCCACCTATCTCCCCCCTTCCCTTGCCCCTCGCGCGCAGTTTTTCGCTCGTGCTCCAGTTTTTCTGGTTTTGTTTTGGTTGAAAGTGTCGCGAGCGATTGTCCAGCGGCAGCGTTTGATCGGCTGAATTCTCGCGATATCCTCGCGTTCACGGACTCAGCTGAGAAAGAACTGACGGTTCTTGTCTGAGAATGTGTCGACGTCGATTAACCGAATATCAGCGGCCTCGACGTGTCTTTGAGGGAACAGACAACAAAACACTACACGGCCATTTTATAGTTTGATCAGAACAAACAGATCATCTATTATTGATCAGTCTCTGATTCTCCAATAATAAAACTAATCAGCTCCACATTAACTGGTTATTGATTATATAGGTGATGACAACCTGCTGATTGATCGGTTGATGTTGTGGCTGGATGTGATTCCTGGGTCGGCCATTATAATAAGCTTGAATTTACCCAGAATTCATCACAGCACAGTCACTCACATCTGCTGAGAACAGAAAGTACACAAATGTACCTGAGGAGGGGGAGGGGCCAGCTGTGCTCGCTGCCTCAGGTTTGATCAGTACTTTCATTTTTCCTCAGGCGTCGACCTTCACCTCGTCTGTCAGCTGCTCTGCGAACATGAGCACCTCCAACCTGTCCACAGGTAAGAGCCCCGCCCACTCTCTCTCTCTCTCTGTGTATCTGTGAACCTCGCTCTACCTGAAACCCTTCATCACTGTGTGTGTTTGTGTGTGCGCAGTGGATGGCACTGATAGGCTGTGTGTTTCTGAGCGCGCTCAGTGCGTCCCGTCCCGGGTCCTTCACCTGCGTCAGCTTCCTGCTGACGTTTCAGAACAGGAAGTGCTGGCAGTGGCACTTCCCTTCGGCCGAGTTAGTAAACTGATCACGCTGAAGCCCAAGAACCAGGTGAGTGACGAGCGCTCAGGTGTTCCTGAAAAAGTGTCAGGTACATATTTACTTCATTTTAAACATGACTCACAGGCCTTTTTAGAGATGGCGTCGGAGGAAGCAGCTGTTACCATGGTGAACTACTACACCTCAGCCACGCCCACCATCAGGAACCAGCCAATCTTCATTCAGTACTCCACACACCGTGAGCTCAAGACTGACAATCTGACCAATCAGGTAAGGAGCAGAGGGCCAGGCCACGCCCCCTCATTGCAGACTGTTGTAGGTTAAATTTAAAATAAATTCTAATTGACACGAAGTTGTTTGTTTGTTGACAGAGAGCTCAGGTGGCGCTGCAGACCATCAGCGCAGCAGCAGTGCACTCTGGGAGTATGGCATCTGGAGGGGAGGGGCGGGGCTTAGTCCTGGGCCAGAGTGCAGTCCTGAGGATCATTGTGGAGAATTTATTTTACCCAGTGACGCTGGAGGTTCTGCAGCAGGTCAGGGTCATTGGGGTCACCGGGTCACTGGGGACAGCTTTGTGTTGACATGCAGTGTTTTCATGTGTGTGTGTGTGTGTGTGTGTGTCTTCAGATCTTCAGTAAGTTCGGCTCCGTGTTGAAAATCATCACCTTCACCAGAAACAATCAGTTTCAGGCTCTGCTGCAGTTCAGTGACGCCGTGCACGCTCAGCACGCCAAGGCTGTGAGTCACGCACACACACGCACACGCTCAGATCACTACCTCCAGTCCGAGCTGGTGTTTGGTCCAATCAGGTGTGAGCTGTGTGACTTCTGTCTCAGGCTCTGGATGGTCAGAACATCTACAACGGCTGCTGCACGCTGAGGATCGACTTCTCCAAACTGAGCGCGCTCAACGTCAAATACAACAACGACAAGAGTCGAGACTTCACCAGAGGCGACCTGCCCACCGGGGAGCTGGAGCCCGCCGCCTTCGGTAGGTCCACTAACCAGGCTAACCCTGATGCTAACGCTCATACTGACTCTAAAGTTAACACTGACCTGGGTTTTACACACCTGTGCTGCCATGACTAGTCATGATTGTGTGTGTGTGACAGGTGTAGCTCTCCCTCCGTACGGTGCAGCAGCTTTCCCGCCCACCTTCCACCAACACACAGGTCTGTCGATGGCGGCTGTCCCCGGCTCGCTGGTGTCTCCTCCGCGTGTCTCGCTGCAGGTGGCGCCCTCTGCTGTCCACTCGGTGCTACTGGTGTCCAACCTGAACCCTGAGGTCAGAGGTCACACTGTCACACAGCAGCCGGCCAATCAGAGCTCTGCTCATTCAGCTAACTTTATCAACACTGTTTGTCTCTGCAGAGCGTGACGCCTCACTGCCTCTTCATCCTTTTTGGTGAGAAACGTCTTCAACAGGACCTGATTCAGAAAACAGTCGTGTACCTTCACCGCACGACAACAAACAAACAAACAACTGAATAAATGAATCTGAAAACAAACACATGATATTAATATTATTTCAACTCGGCAGCTGTTTTTTTGTTCACTGTTAATCTTTGTTTATTGTTCTGAGTTAAGACCATTGATCATGTGTTTGTCTCATCATCAGGTGTGTATTACTAATCATTGATCATGTGCTTGTCTTCAGGTGTGTATGGGGACGTTCAGAGAGTGAAAATCCTCTTCAATAAGAAGGAAAATGCTCTGGTCCAGATGAGCGACGCCACTCAGGCTCAACTCGGTCTGAAACTTTTCTGTTAATGTTTGATTTTATAAACAAACAGCAGCAGATCTGTCACTGTCTCTAATGTCAGCTAACAGTTAGCACACGATAGCTAATGCTACGAGAAAGACATCATGTTGCCACAGAGTTACAATGTTTACGATGCCTCCCCCCCCCACAGCCATGAGTCACCTGAATGGCCAGCGTCTCCATGGTAACGTGATTCGGGTGACGCTGTCCAAACACCCGGTGGTGCAGCTGCCTCGTGGGGGGGCGGGGCAGGAGGAGCAGGCGCTGACACGGGACTTTTCAGGCTCCGCCCTGCACCGCTTCAAAAAACCCGGATCCAAAAATTTTAACAACATTTTCCCTCCGTCTGCGACGCTGCACCTGTCCAACATCCCGTAGGTTCAGTCGCCTTGACAACAGCATCCTCCTTGAACGTTCATGTTTATTATGATCATATTGTCATATTAATGTTTCTTCCTCCTGTCTCAGCTCCTCAGTCACTGAGGACGTGTTGAAGGATTTATTCTCCTCCAGTGGATTCACAGTCAAAGGATTCAAGTTTTTCCAGTGAGTAACAGCAACATGATAAATGAACTTTTTAATGAATGATTGATCTGTACCAATTAATCATTAGTTAATCAATTAGTCGATCAAGGCCTGTTTGAGAGCTGATAAATCTCAAGGTTAAATCTGATTAATTATATTGTTGGTGGGTGTCGACGTGGTTTGTGGAGGAAACATGACATCAGCAGTGACTGAGTGATGATGTCATTTCCTCTGATGTCACAGGAAGGACAGGAAGATGGCTCTGATGCAGCTGGCGTCGGTGGAGGAGGCCATTGAGGCTCTGATCCACCTGCACGACCACCAGCTGGACCACAACCAGCACCTTCGGGTCTCCTTCTCCAAGTCCACCATCTGACCTTTGACCAGAGGACCCCACACATGATTACAGAGCAGGTCAGCTGACAGCACTCAGCTATTAGCCTGTTAGCCACAACTTTAATTACAACAGCTTTTAGCATGTTAGCTCGTGTTTAGCTGCAGCAGCTTGTAGCTCATTCAATATGAGCCTCATGTGTTCACAACATAATTTAAAGATTCACGTAGAGAGAGGAGATTGAATGCTAGCTGCTGTGGCTAACAGCGTCAATGCTAATTTTAGGCTAAGGGTCCAGGTTAACATGCTAGTAGCTAAAGGACTGATCTCTGGTCAGCGCCCATACCCACACCGTGGCACCCTGATGTCACTTCTCCTCTGGACCTTTTGACCATTTTCCCTCCAAATCCATCACTTGACCTTTGACCTTGGGAGCTGACTGACCAATCAGACTTCAGGGATTCTGATTGGCCCGCAGTGAGAACTACGGACCAATGAGAGAGACCCGACACACCGACGCGCTGTGCCTACACTCTGACATCACGATGATGGGTGGTGTTGAAATGAGGGGTCATTGCCATGGTTACAGAGCACATTCCTAAGACTAAGAACTGAGTAGCAATGCATTATGGGTAGTGAGGTCCAACAAGAAACTAATGTGAGTTGAACTGTTTTTTGTCTCAATGTTAAATTAATGTGATGCAGAAAAGAAATCAGGAAAATTTTTCTTTTTAAAGCTGAAAAGAGAATTTTCAAAATAAAACCTGCCTTTTCTTAAAAACCCAAAACAAAGGAAATATTTTAATTTTCCATTTCATCTTTTGCATGATGCAACATCTGGTCTCGTAGCTGTTAAGTTATTTATTTAGTTTTCACTGTAACGTTGACAAAACAACATAATTTATCTTTTTATTTTTAATCATCACAATCGAACTTTATTTTTATTGTTAAACTTTATTTTGGTGGCTTTTACAAACTTCCACCTTGTGTTTGTTTTTCAGTGACGTGCCTTTCCCCCGGCACCTCGCTGCCGTCTGATTGAAATGATTCGTATCGCATTGTTACGATGATGATGTTAGCGTTTAGCTGCGATCTTGACGAACCTTCTTCTGTGCCTTATTTTTCTGGATTATTCCGCTGGTTTTTGGTCGTTTGTTCTTCGTTTTGTAGAATTTTTTTAGTTGAAAATATTTTGTGTTGTTTTATTGTTGGTTTATATTTTGGGAGGGTTTTTTAATCATGAATGTATTTATACTGTACAACATGACATAGGTAATGCTTCAAGTCCCACCCACCTGTCGTACCAGAGTGTCTATTTATATGTGTGTGTGTGTGTGTGTGTGCGTGTGTGTCAGACTGAGTTGTAATTGGTTGATCCTCAAATGTTCCACCTTCTTTTTTTTTCTATTAAAATATATTTAATTCTGATTCATCTTGTTTTTGTTGTTTAGTTTTGTTGTTGATTTTCTTTAGACAGGAAAAAAAGCCAGGAAAAAACAGGAAGTTGCAGATTTCCTGTTTGCCTTCTGACCTCTGACCTTTTTGATTGGGTTCAAAATTAGGTGGTTTAATAGTTTTGCTATTTAATAAATTAGTTCAGAAATTTATCTTTTTTTTTGTTTTGTTTTTTGTCCTTTGTGTCATGAAAATGGTCGAACAATGAACAACTTAATTTTTCTTTTGGAAACTTTATGAAAGCATTTGAAACCTTGTTCAGACAAAGTGTTGATGTTCAGACAAAGTGGGGGGGCAGGGGGTCAAAACAAGCCAAAGTTTTCCTTTTATTTGGATTGGACCAATTCATTTTGTCACCATGACATCAGTTCCTGTTTGAATGGCTCCGAAGTCTTTTTAAATTGATACTCATGACATCAGTTAACACCTGACCACGCCCACACTCAGCCCCACCCACTTCATTAGCCATTATTTTTTATTTTATGGAAGCTCCTTGTAATATGTCCATCGCTCAATTAATTAATCAGTTGATCAATGATGAATCTTTAGTTGAGTGCAGAGCTCCATCAAACACCTCGCTCCCTCCATCTTCAAGTCCACTGCAGGACTTGAACCTGCTGACAAACAGTTGAAACTTTTGAATGTTTTTCGTTGTTTACGTCATGTGATCTCCGAAGTGTGTCGTCATGTGAACCATGTTCATCATCATCATCTTGTGTGGAACATGATCCTGTCACCTGTGAGTCACCTGTTTCCAGGTGTTTACACTTGAGTGTTCCCTTTGTTTTCTCATGTAAATGAATGTAATGACTCGTGGTGCATTGTGGGAGCAGGTGGGACGATTGTTATTGTTATTATATCAAATATTTTTAATATTGAACCAGTGCATGATGAAGGTGAAGATGATGATGAGGTTATTGATCCGTGCTCGATTCAAAAACAAAAAAACTGTTGTTTTTTTTATTTTGAAAAGTGTGACAGGAAGTTGTAGCATGAATCACTGAATAAATAAACAATCTGACAACCACTTGCTGTTTGTCCTCGGCCAATCACAGAGCAGGACACAAACATCTCAGTCAATCATCACATTCAACAAACAAATCCTACAAATTAAAGTTCACGTTTGAAAGGATAAAACTTTATTGTTCCTGCAGTGTTGACACAGTCCTCAGCAGAAACCTGTCATTTACAAAAACAACAACAAACAAATCTGCTGATCCTATTGGACGATGGCGTCAGGGGCTCGTCCGACTCTGAGGTCATCAACCAAACCACCTGTGGCTACGCTAATGGCTAACAGTGAAGTAACGCGGCTTTAGACACCTGTGATCGTCCATGTGCACACACACACACACACACACACATATACACAGTGTTTGACTGAAAAACAAACAAAAACTTCAGAAATGTGAATTTTTTCTGTTTTTTTGGTGTTTTTTTTTTTTTTCCTAAACAAACACGTTTTTCTTTTGGTCCGATGTTTTGTTTTTTTTCTGTGAAATGTCGCGACCGTGAAACGTCACAGAACAACAGAATACTGGAACTCATTCCATGCTGTGTTGTGGTTACCTCTTCGTTTGATTTTCCTGCCCACCCAGAGAAAACACGAGAGAAATAAATAAAAAGTAGAATCTCATCTGATCTGTGATCGTTTTAACGTTTCGTTCACTGAAGAAACACACGACTCTTTAATATCGATTCTATCCAAACGTCTTGACTGTCATATTTAATAAGACACTGACTTGATAACTGATGACGTGGTTTTTGTTTCACTAAAATGAGTCAAAAATAACTTTCTTTTTTTTTTTTTTTTATGAATTTGAACTAAAGAAGTTTCTGGAGTTCACGATTAGAAAAGAATAATGTGGGAGTAACGATGTTTTGTGGTGAAGCTACGTTACCAGTTTCTCTCTGTGAACTAACGAAGTCTTGTTTAAATCTTCAGTGAACGTCGTCAACGAGTTGTCATTAACAACATTAACAAATTTAAAATCCCCACAAACTGAACTCTGAAAGTTTGCCGTTGTCATGGTAACACATAAGAAGTTAAACTTGCTGAAGATTTCACCTTGGATACAACATATGAATTTCACAATAAAAGCCTTCAGTACATTTGTTTCATCTGCTTCTGGAAAAACAGAATCAGCCAATGAGGAGAGGGCATTTAACCCCCTCCTCCCTCCTCATTGGCTCATTTTACATCTCCTCATCCTCTGTTCTTCACCTCCAATCAAAGATCGATCAAATGCATCACTTCCTTTTTTTTTTTTTATTCTTTTTTTTTTGTCTTTTGTTGCTGCGTTCTCATTGGCTTGTTCTGGCATCATTTAGTTTTAGCACCAAAAAGAACATAAATAGTTAAAAAGACACACACACGCACACACACACACACACACACACACACAGACACACACACACACACTCGCACACACACACGCTCTCTCTTCAGTTTTTCTCATAAAAAAACAAAAACAAAAATACGTCAGTCTCTTTCTCCCCCCTCACCCCTTCTATGATGGAGGAGGAGATGAGGAGGAGGAGGATGAAAGTGCAACCCGTTGTCGTGGTAACTAGACATCCAGGATCTCCTCCGCGGTGCCACCACAGCGCAGCCGGTAGCGACCGGTTCTCCAGCTGATAGTCGGGTCCCACAGAGCCGACAGAAAGATCTGCACGGCCATCGACTCCCTGATGAACCAGGCCACAGCGAAGTCCAGCTTGGAGAAGCACAGAGGACCGCCCTGCAATGATGTCACACATCAGCAAACAGCCAATCACAGCTCAGCTCCTCACTTTTAGGACAGGTTGCATTTTAATTCACATTTTCAAGAAACTGTTTGTCAATCTATAATATTATGTTATTGTGTAGTCTGTCATAATTACAATGAATCAAGTTCAGCTGATGTGACAGGTGAGACAGGTGAGACAGGTGAGACAGGTGTGGATCAGGTTCAGGCCTGATCATGTGTCCTGTGACTAACTCAGACAATTTCCTGTCAATAATTTCAAAGTAAAAGTCAAGAAACACACAAACCTGGACTCCCGTCAGCTGCACGTAGTCACAGATGAACCAGGCCAGACAGTGACACATGAAGAAGACCATCATGTCCCACCTGCACACACACACACACACACACACACACACACACAGATGGTTTATTCACTGCTTCCTGTGGAGTCACATGGCCTGTGCCCTGTGGATGGTGCTGCTCTCTGAATGGCTGTGTACCTGAACACATGATGAGCCGCCCAGCCAATGATGAGAGAGGCCAGGAAACACTCAGAGACAGGCTCCAACACAGTGGCAGGAAGCATGTTGATCCTCAGCTTCGTCCACCTGAGAACATCAATGCCTTTAATCAGCTTATCAATCATCAGTCAGGACCATTGATCAGCAGCTTTAGACCATTCCCGTTTGATATTAACAGGTAATTTAAACATCTGCAGCCAATCAGAGGAAGAGCACTGACGTCACCTGATCATGCGGGACTGAAACTGGCCAATGGAGTAGGAGCCAGAGTTCTGCAGCGCCACCTGTGTTGCCATGGAGAACTTCCATCCCCTGAGGAGAGGGACAGGGAGTTAACCATCAGCTAAACTCACACACATCTCACAGGTGCCAATGCTAACACGCTAACCTGTCTGCGATCGCTTTGGCCATGAAATAATCTTCGGCGATGTACTGAGCGAAGGCGACCAACCCCCCGGCCTGGTCCAACACGTCCTTCCTCATCAGACACGACATCCCCGTCACACACTTTATCCCTGTCACGTTGGCTGAGATATAGGAGCGCGGGTGAGACGTCCCAAAGTACACCTGGAGACAGGTTAGCATCTGTTAGCTGATAGGGAGAAGCTAGCAATAGATTTAGCATATTAGCAAATACATCATATATAAGCATTAGACATTTGCCTCACACTATGATGCTAGCTTTCATTCATACACACCATGACATTAACTTGTTAGCCTTACCTGCTCCAGTGTGGCGGCGAAGCCTTGGCGGTCGGCAACGTACGGCAACCCGTGAACCAATCCCACCTTCTCTGTCATCTGATTGGTCAAATCTGTCAGGGTGTCGGGTTTCACTGCCACACAAATACACACACCGTTAGCTTTATCCCTACTCACAGTGAACGGTGACTAACTAAATCCGTGGTGGTGCTAACCTCTGATGCCGCTGTCACAGATCCACACCAGGCCGTACTTGGCTCCTTCGTAGCCGGGCATCAGGTTGTTGATCTTGGGGTTGATTCCAACTTTCTTCCCCCCTGAGAACCGGAGAACACACGCTAACATTAGCTGCTAACGACAGTAAGCAGGAGAACTGGTGTAGAGCCCAGTGAGCTGTAGTTTATCACAGTTGCTTCCTCACCGATGAAGAGTCGAGCGTCGACGTTCGGATATTTGCCCAACAACTTTTTACAGACGTCGACAGCTGGATCGTCCTGATCCTGAACGCACAGCAGGATCTCGTACTGCAACACAAACACTTCAGTTACATACACAACCTGCACAAGCCTCAGGTCGCTGATGGTAGACAACAGCACAGGTGCATTCTGGGTAAGTAGGAGGAAGCTGGGTGGTCAGAATGGACAGTGAGGGGTAATTAGCAGGAGGGGGAGGGGTCACCTTGGGGTAATCCAGTGTGAAGAAGGTCTCCAGGTTGGAGATCAGGTTTGGGTCAACGCCCTTCAGAGGCTTCAGCAGAGAAACTCCTGCCAACTGCACAAAGGACTGTTTGACCTCTGACCTTTTCTTATGGAGGTGGAGACGCCTAAAAGACAGAGACAAAGGTCAAAGGTCAGAATCATCAGGAACACACACTAAAAACCTCCAACAGCTGACACCCGGACCAGTTTTCTTCTTCTGTGGTTCTTCACCTACTTGGACGTTTGTCAACTAGTCCAACACACAGATCAAAGGGCCACTGAAGCATCATGGGAGATGTGGTTCACCACTGTCCAAACAAAACCCTTTCCTCTTTGATCTAGAGCAGGTGAGGGGGAACCTATTCCACAAAGGGCCGGTTTGACCAATCAGCTGTCTGAAGACTGAGATCAGCTGATTGGATGTTTCACGTCTCGTGTGTCGCTGCTTGGTTGGAAAGAAAACCTGCCGCCACACCGGCCCTTTGTGTGATAACTTCCCCCTGCCTGATCTAGAGGAACAAAGTTTCACCCAGGTGCATGCTGGTCCTAAACCTGTGCCGCAAAGAACCTTCTATCTCCCACGATGCATTAGTGGCCTTTTGATGCTGATCAAATGAGTTCGACCTGATGGAGCAGATGTAGCCATGACCCTCAGTGAAGGTCTACACACCACAGCTCCCATCATGCACCTGTACTGGTCAGAGAGTGAACAGCGCTCTAGAGTACAGGCTCTTGGTTTAAAGTGGACCCTGAACACACCACTCTGAACGCTCTGCAGCAGTTTATATCACTTGTTGCCCTGGAGAGACTTGGAGAGCCTTTGTAACTCCTGGATACCCGGAAAGGAGCTTTTACATCAGCTCAAAAATGCCACAATTGCATAATGAGAGGTTCAATGACTTGCCAGGAACTGAGCTCATCACTGGTGTAGTTGCATTCAAACGCACGTGTCAGAGTCGGAGTTTCAAAACTCTTCCTGGATGATTGAGTCACATCTGACGCAGCTGATCGGGAATCTGTTGCTTCATACACACAACACTGATTACAACCGTGCCGGTTAAATCCGTCACCCTGCGGCTCCGACACCGGCTCCAACCCGACAGATGTAGCTCCGAACTCCCCGAACCAGTAAATAAACACTCACTGACCGACTCTGTGTCGATAAACCCGCCAGTTCAGGTGTAAACACCGCGGGCATCATCAGCCTGACACCGGGTGAGTGGTTTACAGTGTCCGAACTAAAAAAAAAAAACAGACTTTACTCAGGTGAACCGGGTCGTTACTGGTTCGGTACCGTGACAGAGTAACGGCCGCGGGCCATAACAGGACCGACAATCTCAGCCTGTGCAGCTCGACGTCAGCGCAGGAAGCAGGAAATCCACGAGCTAATGAGGAGAGCGTGACGGACTCGAGTTGAACCAGTGAAAAACTGTCAATAAACCATTATAAACTGAACTTAAACAGAAACATTCACACCAATCACACGATTATTCAGTCTACTTCCAGCAACTACACGGAGCCCGGGTGACCGGAATCATCTGGCACAGCTAACCGGCTAGCGGTTCAACCAGGAAAACGCCCAACAGAAAACCGGTCGGACACAAACGTTTAACGGCTGCTGTGCCAGCAGAGACCCACGGAGTAGCTCTGTTAGTCGGTGTAAAACATTTCAAATCGACGGTGAACACAGTTTAATTAGCACAGAGACAGATACAGGAGGCGGAGGCGCCGATCCGCTGCTAGCAGTTAGCCTAGCCGTTAGCTTCACTCACACATAGATGATAGACATGCAGTGCATGAGCCACAGCACGAAGAACAGGATGAAGCCGAACACGGCCAGTCCCTGCATGGCTAAGTCCAACAGGGCCATGATGGTCAGCGGGGGCCGTCGGGGCTGAGGGCCGGCTGGTGGTCACGGAGGATCGGGATAGAGTCGTCCAGTTATCCGGCCTCGTAGCGGGATCAGTCCGATGAGCAGAGAGAGAGGACACGACTCTCAGTGCGTCGAGCTCGGCTCGGATTAAACCAACGATTCGGTCTCTCGCTGACAGCGGGCCACGCCAGGAACCGATCCCGGTCAGGGGCTCCGCTTCTGGGGAAAACAAAGACCAGACTCGGCCTGGTGATGCTGACGTCCGGGTCAAGATGCGAGCTTCAGCGGGTTAACTGTCAGCAGACCGGCAGCCCGACAGTCAGCTGACCAACAGGAGGGCGCTACCTCAGGCACGAGACAGGAGCAACTTCAAAATAAAGGCGTGTGTGTGTGTGTGTGTGTGCTTGAGCGGCTGACTTCCGGTAAAGTTAAATCAAATAGCAAATGCGCGAAATGGAATGAAAATGTAAAACATCAGAGATTAAACTCTTCTCTTTGCTTTTTCTACTGTTTTTATTTTGCACTGACTTCATTACCTGTGTTGAACAAATTTTATTATGTTTCGTAACAGATAAGGATCATGACAGAGGTCAAAGTTCAAACATTATAATGAGTCTCCAAGCAACACTCAGTCTTTAACAGGATCCAAACGTGTTGTGCTGTAGATAAAGTTATAAACAATATCAATGAATAACGTCACATGAAGAGTGTGATTTATTAACACTCTCACTACCTGTAGGCCCCACCCACACAGGTGAGTCACTTAGGGTCATGGAGATTGCTGCTGCAGCTAAAACAGTCCTGCTGGTGAGTCAGGTGAGACGCACCTGTGTGACTGACAGGTGTTTCAATTACCTGAACCTGTACAATGGAATCACACCCGTACAGTAGAATCACACCTGTTCCAGTTGTTCCTAATAAACTGCACCTGTGCTCATGGCACCACCTGCAGCTCATCTCACCCTGATGATGTCACCGTGACACACTGATGAATGAATGACTTGAGGACCCCAATGATTTACAATCAGAGATCAATAACCTTTACTATTGTTTATTGATAATCTATTGATCCAGCAGCTGCGTCTTTTTCATCCTGTGACTCGACCATGAACACTCTGCGTTTTCCTTCCAGCTCGCCTCCTGCGTGTCGTACACTTCCTGTTGATCAGAGTCACATGATCAATAGTCAAATACAATCACTTGTCAATAGTGATGTCGTCCTCTCTCTCTACCTTCTTCCACACGGGGACGTTTGCCTTCAGCTGCTCAATGCAGTGCTGGATCGCCTGCTGCCCGTCGTGACGATGAGGAGACGAGATTGCCATGACAACACTGGCCTCGCCTACTTTCACCCACCTGAGGAAGGACGTTCACAGGTGAGTTTCACCTTAACCCCGCCCCCAAGCTCCCTCCACTTCAGGGTTTAACTAACTAATAAAATAATTAGCATGAAAAACTAGCAGTTAGCATTAGCAGTTAGTGTCAGCGGCTCACCCCAGCCGGTGGTGGACACAGATGTGCGTCACCGTTGGCCATCGCGCTCTGATGTCAGCACACAGTTTGGTGAACTCTGATTGGGCCATGAGCTCATACGCCTCATACTCCAGACCAATCACCTTCCTCCCGTCCACCTCGTCCTCACGAGTCGTACCTGACACGCACGCACACACATACACACGGGTGTTGTCAGTGTTTGTCGGCGTCTGGTGAATAAACTTTATTGGTTTTGTTTCTAACCTATAAAAACAGACACGGCTCCACAGGAGCTGCTGTTGACAGCGTCCACCACTTCCTGTACAGACAGCCAATCACGGCTCAGCTTGAAGACATCTCTCTGCTCCTCCGTCATCTCTGAACAAAAAAAAAAAGAGAAAGAAACAACATCACATGACGATAAACTGATCCAGTGATTTTAAAACTCATATAGATCTTTGATTGATCATTGATCAGTCTCACCGTCTCTCCTGAGCTTTATCCTCCACTGAGTGGTGGTACCACGGCAACCTCGTCCCCGTCTCCCAGGGTTACCACCTGGTCGCCAATGGCAACGTACTCCTGACGCACTGCCAACACCACCTGATCCTGCAGGATGGACAGTCTGCACACACACACACACACACACACACAGTCAGAGGGAAAACCCCGAACAGGTGCTGATGTTTCCTGCTCCAAGGCCCCGCCCCCTCTGTCATCAGATTGGCTACCCAGGAGTGCAGCAGCCAATCAGTGTGTGTTTTACCTTGGGTGTCGCTGTAGCAACAGACTCCAGAGGTCGCGGGTGCTGATTGGTGTCGGCACGGTAACAGACTCCTCCTGCTTCACTCCAGTCAGCTCCACACTCTTAGCAAAGTACAACACACACACCTGAGAGAAGACACACGCACACACACACACAGTCACACACACACACACACACACACAGTCACACACACATCTGATTTGATCGTCACTGTACATGATCCAGACCTGACCTCTGACCTCTGACTCCACCAAATTCAGTCCAAATCTTCTCTGAGCTCTGAAGCAGGGTCGCAGGTCACCATGGTTACCTACCTCGGGTTAGCTGTGGTTAAATCACCATGGTAACAGACACTGAGTGCCTCACATTAACTTCTGACTATCACAAACTCACACTAACCCACTGAGTGACCCTGACAGACAAACACACAAACAAATAAACAAACAAACAAACATCCTCCTGTTTACGTTGTAGCCTTTAACAAACTTGGGGGGCGGGGAAGGGGTGGGGGGTCCTCGTGCCTGTCATGACAGTCAGTCAGCTGACCTCCTCTGGTTTGAGTCCCTGTTCGTTAAACCGCTGCTATCACCGCACGCGGGCTTCAACTGACCCGAAACGTCAGTGGAGTCTGGCGGTGCACGCGGGCCACCGTTTGACTCAAAGGTGTTGAACCCCGACACTCACCTGGACCGACATGAAGGAGGCTGAGGCTTCCGGACACGTGACTGGACCCACTCCTCCGCCGAGCTGCTTCTGCTTCTGCTGCTTCTTCTTCTACTTCTCTTTCTTCTTCTTCTTCTTCTTCTTCTTCTTCTTCTTCTTCTTCTTCTTCCGGTAATGGCGGCGGACACAGCAGCGTTGGCGCGACCTGCTGGATCAGAGAAGGACTAATGGACAACATGATCAATAATGTTAATAAATCACGTTATTTATTTTAACTCTAACAGATGAAAATAAACATTTGGTCTTCAGATAGAAAACAAGAAGACAGAGTTTAGGAGTGAAAATGTTAAACTTTTTTTTTTGCATAAAGTTTATTGTTAAGAAAATAAAACAATCTATTCTCAGATCACAGCTGCCCGCTGTCATGACAGGTGTTGGTCGGTAGGTGGAGCCACACTCACAGGTGTAGTGGCCCGATTCAGCTTTATCTGAGCTGCAGACACACACCTGTGTCACCTGTATCACCTGTGTGGAGGAGTTACAGGAGAACCCACAGGTGTGATCGTGAGGCTGACAGGGTCAGAGTCAAGGTGTACAAAACACGATCAGGAACATCCTGACTAACGTTGAACTCACCTGTGTGCACAGGTACAAGCCTCAAATCATGTACATATATGGACATACATACATACCCATGATCATTGTGTGTCACTCATGAAGGAGGCGTGGCTACAACAAACCAACAGACCTGTCTGTGACATCATAGGTGTGAAGTTTCCAGTTTGGCAACATTGAGTTCCCATTCAGCTCTGTCACCATAGAAACGTACCTGAGGTTCAGAGAAACTCACAATCCAAGATGGCTGCTCTGAGCACCAGCAGGGAGTAATGTGGACGTTACACAGTTTAGGTCTTGTTGTTGTTCTGTTGGTTTGTTATTGTCATTGACTGGTGTTAACTTACAGTGCTAACATCTAGCCTGCAGACTGCAGTGAATCAACCCTTTAGGTCTCTGTGTCGCCCTGGCAACAGTCGTCTTCTCTGACTCTTCGCCGCTGGACGGATCAGCTCATTGTCTCACACCTTGTTACTGCAGCAACCGTCAGCTCCACCTGTGCCCTCTGTGTTGGACAAGTCTGACCAGATGTTCATGATAACAACCAGATGTTCAGTGAACTACAGCGTTACACAGTTTGGACAAAAACCAGGACGAGGGGTTGAATGATCTTTTTATTTTTCAGAGAAGTGAATCAAAGAGCAGAAAAATCTCTGAAACCCAATCCAGTTTAAACCATAACGACCTGTTAGACACCTGAATAAAACCAGTGAAGTCTGAGTTTATCTTTTACTGGAGGAGCCTGAAACATGTTGACGAAGTAGCTGGTTAAATGTCCTTCCGTCCCCGGGACTCGACTGCGTCACAGTTACATCACAACAAGGATGTCTCCTCACACTCTGACTCTTTACTGTCCGGTGAAGACTTTGACTTTGTCCTTCATCTTCTTCAGCTCATTAATGACCTTCTGTCCCTGATCAGCTGACAGGATGATGAAGCCTCCTGATGATGCTCCTCTTCTCTCTACACCCATGTTGATCGTGGTGATCATGTTGATCATGGTGGTAGTGGTGATCATGGTGATCATGGTGAACTCCTCCATGTCATTCAGTGTTTGTTCAGCCTGAACTTCATATGATTTTAACTTCAACTTTTCACACGTCGTCTTTATCTCCTCCAGGTTTCTCTTCATCGGTCCAACGATGCTCGTGAGGTCTGTTCTCAGCTTTTCTACTCTCCATGCATTTCCACCCTCATTTATCACTTTTGTGATATGTGCACAAACAACAGCTACTCCTCCAACTGCTGCTGCTGCTACTGTTAACACTAAGCTCAGTCCTCCAGTAACTGGAGCAAATAATAGTCCAACGAGTCCAACGAGTCCAATGACAACGACTTCTTCACCAACAGCTACTGCTGTTCTGCCTCTGTTTGATTCCTTCTGCATCTTTCTCACCTGGTCAGCGATCTCCTGAAACTCTCGGACAGTCCTCCTCATCCTGACCTCCCTGCTGTCAAACTGACTGATGAATTCATTAACATTTCTAATTAGTGTGTCTGTTAACTTAGAGATATCAAGAGGCTGCTCTTTGTTCACTGGTTCCATCTTCAGCTCCTGGTGAAGGTTCTGCTGATGCTCAGGTCAACACCTGTATGTAAGGACAGAATGAATTTACTGTTCATCATCTCATTATCAGTCACAGGAGGTTTGTTTTACAGTACATTGTATTATCAGGTACTTGTAGGACCTGACTGCAGCACATAAACACACCGGCTCAGATTCACTGGGATGGACATAACAAACACTAAGCAGGGCAGGTAATAAACTTACAGTTCAGCTTAAGCCGAAGTCAGGGAGATAACTGATCCACGACCAGACAAACAGTCAGGACAGGCAGAAAACTCCTCTGGATGAAGGACCGAAACCTTAGAGCAGGTGGGTCAGAGCCAGTTGAGATCATCTACAGGAATTCAAATCATGAAGACGAGTCTGTTAGAGTGAAAGAACTGGAATGACTTGAATACAGTGGCAGGATGAGGTTTGGCAAAGTGGCACGTAGACCGCAGGTATGCTGAGACTGCTGTTATGTGGGCATGGCCAGTAGGTAGAGTGGAGCAATGGAGGAGGTGAATGGAAAAGTACTGAGAGGCAAAAAATGGAGCAGAACTGAGACAGAACACTGAAAGTGAAGCAGTGGAGGTCAGAGGTCAAAGGTTGAAGTTCACACAGGAGCAGCTGTGAAACCCCATTTATCCACCACACAACTGAGCCCACTGTCCCTGCTGGAGAAAAACTGAATCAATCATCAATATGTTACGTATTATAATTACATTTAACATCAAAACACACCGACTACGACACACTAACAAAACTAACCAATGGAAATGTCAAACATCAACACATGTACACACCAGTCATCACATCACATCCGGCCACAGAGCAGGACCTGTGGTGTGGCAAAGGGAAGAACAGGACAGGACGATCACCTGCCACAGGCTGAACACACACACACGCACACACACGCACCAGAGCGAGAGAAACCTGCCCGTTCATGTGATATTAATTGTCGCAGTCATTTACAACCAGGAGATTTACGAGGAAACATCCTTTATCACTGACAGTGACCTTTAACACAACAGGTGTATCCCATCAGCCTCTGCTACACGCTGATAAACATCGCACCTGCTGAACATTATTCTATCCACACCTGATAGAAACATTAAAACAATCATGAGTTCGACCTTAGGACCTTAGGATATTCACTGTGGTAAATGTTTCATCTGAATCATGTTTAGTCTGAAGTCGGCAACTTCAGAGCGATCGTCTCTGATCTCACTCTGCTGCTTTTATAGAAACCTTCTGTGTCACATGTCAATCAATCAATCAATCAATCAATCAGTCAATTTAAACTAGTGCTGTCAAAGTTAACACGATAATAACAAGTTAATGCAAATTCTTCAAATATGGTCAAAGAGGAGGGGCCTGTGTGGAGCTGGTTTGTGGCAGCATTCACCCTCCCAGCTGTCAGTCAAAGAGGCCCCGCCCCCCTTAGTCCTCCACACCTTCAGTGGTTAATAAAGTGCAAACAGGTGAGTTCTGTAAACAGGAAATGATCAGTAGTGACCAAAGCTGTTTCTGTACCTGATCATGTCATTTCAACATGGGAGTCTTATGGAGATTGACTCACTCTAGTGGTGAGGAGAAGAACTGCAGCTTCATGTTGAATTAAAAACTAAAAAAAACTCGTGGAAACTTTTTTTTTTTTTCCCAGTATTTTATGTTTTAAATTTTTGAGACAGAAAATATAGAAAATTTATGAATTAAAAAAATAACCACTAGATTTAACAATTTCCCAGAATTCCCTTCAACTTCACAGCAAATATAGAACATTAATTTAAAAATCTGAACAAGTCAATTTTGCAATAAATAAATTACACAATCACACAGATCAATAAAACTAAACTTACACATTTACCCACAATCCCACACTCAGGTAGAAAAATGACACGGCATTAACAGATTCCCAGCAGCTGTGATTGACAATCACCATGGAAACACATTCATTTAAAAACATTCATCCGACACCGAGCTAACAACACAATTGGTCCCTTTTTGTTGCCGTAGCAACCTCACCTGTTCAAAACACCCCCAGGTGTGTCTTCTTTTTATGAAATACATGTTTGACCTTTGACCTTTAAACTGAGTAACCTTTGATCCACTAACACTTTGGAAGACAATTAGTTGTTTTCATTATTGACTCATTGATTTGTCCTGAAAGACAAATGTTCACATTGATCAGTTGTGCAGGTAATTAATTCACTGCTGCAGCTGAGTGAGTGTCCATTGACCTTTGACCCTGCTGACATCCTGTCCTTCACCTTCAGGGTTATGTTGTCATTTGTCTGGGCGGGGCTTCACACCAGGAACAGGAAGTCACAGTATTAATTTTCCTCCCTCTGAATGGCTGAGTTGATTTCTTCACTTCATCTCCACACGGAAAGCGCTGATTTCCATTGGCCGCAGCCGTGTGATGTGCGGCTGCTGTTGCCGGGCGGACTCCGGCTCGTCGTCCTGGTGCAACAACGTGAGACCAGACTGACGGACAGAAGTGAAGTGAAGAGGAGAGAACAGGTGTTCGAGATTCACCTGGACACAGGAAACAAGAAGAGACATCACAATCAACAGGAAATAAGTGTGTGTGTGTGTCTGTGTGTCTGTGTGTGTGTGTGTGTGTACCTCCTCCTGTGCGCTCCAGGTGCACAGAGGCAGTGGCTCAGGGGCAGAGCTACAGTCAAAGCCCTTCCTGTGGAGCAGCAGAGCCACTTCCTGTGATGGACTTCCCGCTTCCTGTTTCCCACAAACACAAATAAAGATTTATTTGTTTGAATGTTCAGGTTTTAGGTTCACAGATGTCCCAGAATGCATTAGTCTCAGTTCATGTCCTCACCTGTGCGTCTTCCAGTGTCCTCAGGTTTAGCAGGTGAATGTCGCACGGTAATGATGAGCTCAGTGGCTGGAAGGGGTGGAGCTTTGGCAGCTGGATGTCGCTGGGGGCAACCATAGTGAGCGGCGGGTGGTTTAGGGAGAGTGAGGTCAGGTGAGCGAGCAGTGACAGATGTTCAACCGTGGCCCCGCCCACTTCCTGTGAGAGAAAACAGAACGAAAAACAAAATGAAGCACAGAAGGTTCCTCATAGTTTTTCATCCTGGTTTTAGAGAGATCTAACCCCCCTCCCCCTCCCCCTCCAGGCCCCGCCCCCGCACCTGGGCCCCGCCCCTCCTGTCCTCCACCAGCAGGTGGTAGAGACTGGCTGTCAGCTTGTTATCGGTGACACCCTGACCAAGGCCGCGGTTATCGTCCTGCTGCAGCCGCCGGTCCAGAACCACCTGCAGCTCCCCTGTGGAGGTCAAAGGTCAGAGGTGAGAGGTCACGTCTCTGCTCCTGTAACTTCCTGTCTGTTTACTAACTGACTTGAGCTCGCAAAGACACAGCTGAAAGAAATCAAGGTTTTTGAAAAGACACTGTTCATTGAAAATGCTTGAATTTGAATAATTTGTCTTCAGCTCAGAGACAGAGAGTGATTGATCCTGATTGGTCCTGATTGGTTCTTATTGATGCTGATTGATCCAGATTGGTCACCTGGTCTGAGAGAGCTGACACCCTGACTCTGAGCTGACAGCAGCGACATGCGCGACGTCGCATCCTGGAGAAACGCCGCTGACGTCATTGGGTAAAAGTTGGCCTGCAGGGGAAGCTTCTCCAGGGTTCGCCGCTGCTGCATCTGTAACCAATCAATAATCAATACATTATCAATACACACCATCACACACAGAGCAAATCAATTCGATTGGCCTAAATAAACTGCAGAGACCTGAAAACCATTGAGGTCAGTGTAGAAACGGTTGCCATTTGCGACGTCGCTGACAAGCTGCATGACGAGCTCACGGTTGACCTCTGACCTGATGTCCACCATGTTGGAAATCTCCAGGGACCTCCCAGCATGCCCTGGGGCAGAGAGAGGCAGGAGATTTACTTAATGTCATTAATTTCATCTTAATCTGTTGCTAACTAAACTAACACTGGTGCTAACATGCTAATCGTTGCTAACATGGTAACATTCTGACCCATATCCCAGCACTCAACTTCCTTAAACCTGAAATTAAGCTAACATGCTAACATGCTAACATGTTTGTGTGCTGGCAGGAAGTAGCCACGCATCATATTGACATTCACCTCCTAACACATGTCAACTGCACAGGATCAATAGTTATTGAGAGACCTTTACTCTGAAGGTCTGATGATCACCACCAGCTGAACAGGTGCATTGTGGGACACACCTCAGTCTGTGTGGTCAGTGGTTAATAAAGGGTTAAAGTCCCATTACCATCCAGGTGGTAGACGCGGAGCGTGTGCGTGACGTGTTTGAAACAGGAAGTGATGTCAGAGAAGATGGGACCTGTGGAGACCCGAACCAGGGGGGGCTCTGAGGATGAGTAGAGCTGTAGGGGCGAGAGACATTCACAATGAATCAGAGGAGATAGAGAGAGACATGTGGTCCTGCTCAGACTGATCTCATTTAAGATGGACTCAGACTGGTTCTGGTTCTTGTCTTACCTGGGCCCCCCCCTCCCCTGGCAGGAACAGGTAGGCTCCACTCTTTTCCCCACTCATTCCAGTTCTGGTCCCATACCAGAGAAACCGGACCTGAACCTGACGGACCAGACCGGACCGCAGACGTATCTTCTGAATTTCAAAATAAAACAAAAATCGTCAGAATCTGGATTCTTTGGTCACAGACCTGAGCTGTTACTTTTAATTTGAAAGTCTTACCTGCAGCAGGCCTGTCTCAGGGGAGCTCCATATTTGGAAATGTTTGTTGCTAAGCGTCAAGGGGGTGTCAACATCAGGTCCTTGTGGATGTGACACCTGGAAGTGTTCTGAGTGGACAGTTGGTAGGTCCCCACGACCATGGAAGGTGTACGTTGCCCGGTGGGTGGAGCCTGCCGGGGCTTTGGTCACATGATAGACGAGGAGTGACAGTGGAGGAAGCGAAGCTACGAAGGAGAGCTACAGAGAGAAGGTGATGTGAAGGACTCAGGTGTGACTAACACTGACTCACTCAGGTGATCTGCCCTTACCTGGAACGACTCTGTTGAAGTTTGGCTTGGCTCCGCCCACACCGCAGAGATCTGCGCCACCATTGGTCGACCTGTTTCTGCATCAACAACTCGAGCGTCTGGAGAGTCAACGATGACATTGATGACAGACGATTGGAGCTGCTCAGTCGGGTTGAAGACGATCAACAACCTGTCACACACATCAATAATCAGATCAATGATAAGTGATTAATCAAGAACTCTGATGGACATTTGATGGATGGACAAAGAATCATTGTATTTAAAAAAAATGATGGATTTGATCAATAATTAATAAATTGGCCCCTCCTCTTGCCTCTCTAAGCCCTGCCCCTTACCTGGGCTCCTCACTGAGCGTGAGTGGCGTCTTCTTAGGCAGCGCGTCCTGAGCTGAGATGACATCATCCTGGAGAAATTGACCAATGACAATGTGTCACTGTGATGAAATTCACTCAGTTATCTTTACAAACAAGCCTAAAACTGAGGTCAGAGGTCACCATTAGCAGGAAGGGTTTTGACTGGTCATGGTGGTACAGGCTCTTGTCCAATAGGAGCAGCCAGTGGGCAGAACTCTGCAGCACCTTTCGCAGGTTCAGGATGGAGCGAAACAACCTGAAAAAAAAATATCTCAGTTTCATTTTCCTTCATGAGATCGAAAAACTTCATTTAAAAAGCAGTGACTGACAGACGACACAATGCTACAACATGGATGAGACTAATGGGAAGTTAGATGCTAATTCTAAATGAATGGGTATGATGGGAGGCTAATGCTAAATGCTAAAGGCTCACACAACGAGGTGGTACCTGTTACTGTTGCCAGTGACGACGACGTCCTTCAATAGAGAGCATGGAGGAATAGATGAAACAAAAACATGCTAATGCTAAAGATGTAGCAGTTTCATGTGCTAACAGTGCTAACGCTGATTTATCTTCTGAGCCTTGACTTTGACCAACAACGCTAAACACTGCTTACAAACACCTCAGCATTCAACTTTCACTGGGACAGCAACATGCTAACATGCTAGCCTGCAAACAGGAAGTAGCCACCTGGTGCCATAATCGACCACGACAGGATTGCGGGCGGTGCCAGTGACAGCATCATGATGCTGGAACAGCGCCAGGCTCCGCCTCCCCTCCGTCAGAAACTGGAAGTGTTCCCGCGCAGGGAAACCTGGGTCCAGGCCATTGCCATGGAAACGACGCATTTCAGCCAGCGTCAGGCTGAAGAGGATTTCTGTCGCTCTGTCAAGATTTAAGACGACGACACGTTTCAAACCAACTCAAAAATGAAAATGATGATAATAAAGAGGAGGAAACATGAGCAGTGGGTGGAGCTACCTGAGCGTCGCCTCCAGCGTCCGGTCAAGACGTTTGTAGAAAGGTCTGGACGTGAAGTAGCCGCTCCAGTAGTGGTCATCACGATCGGCATAGGTAAAGAAGTCACCACGAAGCGTAGGCAGAGTGGTCGCCATAGCGCCCAATCGTTGGTGCAGAGCCTGGAAGTAATCGGACAGAGTCCCAAAACGAGCCTGAAACAGGAAGCAGACACAGAGGGGGGTGGGGGGGTCAGAGTTCATAGGGTCAACATGTGTGTGTGTGTGTGCTTGTGTTTAGCCACGCCCCCTCCTGAGTGCTCACCTTGATGTGGAGCTCTGGGTGCTGGTTGAAGTAGTCGAAGAGTCTCTGGTAGTTTGAGAACTGAGCGTCCCACTCACTGGACTCCACGAACCGGAAGTCGTCACCAAGGGAAACAAGGAGAACCGGAGACCGGAAGAGACGGGACTTCTGACGGTACTGGTCCAAAAGGAGGAGCGCGCTGAGACGACAGAGAGCAGTATCACACACCTGAGCTCACACACACACACACACCTGAGTGGGGCTCTGTCACAATAAAAGTCTCCACTCAAACTGACTGACCAGTTACTAATTAATCAGGTAATTATTGTTATAACTGGCCCCGCCTCCTGCCTACCGCTGCTGGACATTCTGCTCTGTGATTGGCTCTGGTGGTATCCTCCACGGACAGGTGACCCGCCCCCCCCGCAGGCGGTGGAAGTCAAACTGACAACAGATCGCCGGGTTTGGACCGCACGTGTGAGGCACGTCGTAGCTGTAGAACGGCATCATGTGACATGTGATGTCACTGTGGTGGGAGGAGTCTGACACAGGAAGAAACAAAAGAACTCGTTACAGAGCTGCTCCTCCACCCTGAGCAGGTCTGTTCAGGTTCACCTGCATTCAGGTGCAGGACAGTATAGAATTCCTCATTCATGACAGGTTTTTTACCCCAGCTCTGTCGCCATAGAAACTCCAGCGTCTGTTGCTGTGCGAAGTGTTTCTTGACGGCGTAGTGAACTCGTTGGATGACCATGTTGCTAAGCCCCGCCCCCTTCAGCAGGTAGGTCATAGAGGGGGAGTGGCCAAAAGGATCTATGGCCCAGCCGCTGCTGGGCTTCACACCTGAGGGAGGAAAAAAAAAGTAAGTGTAAAACCACAGAAGCCTGTTAAGGTGAAGGAGGCGGAGCTACACAACACAAACCCAGGTGTCTCTGGATCCACTGGTGTCCCTCGATCAGCTGATCCAACAGGGCAAAGTAGTGAGAGTTTGCTTCGTCTGCCATCACCCAGCCGCCCGTCACCAGCTCCAGCTGCCCTGCCCCACCAGGCTGCACACAGGAAGTGAAAGCGCTGATTAACAACAACAGCAACAGAGTGTGTGTGGGAAGATAAGACTTATATAGACATGTAAACATAACGATGGAGGAAAAGAGGAACTGTGAGTGTGACAGTTGGTAATCAGCTGGTCTCAGCTGCTGTGGACTGAACATCACCGTTTGACTATCTCTCTCTTCTGCTCGTCAATGTCGTTCCACCATTTGGAGAAATAACTGATTTCTGCCCAGATCATCTTCCTCCTGATGAAGAGCAGTCACCATGACAACGGTTAGTTCTGCTGCTGGAGCTCAGGTAAAGAAATGTTTAATGACAGCTGATCACCTGCTGTCCTCGCTCAGTTTGACCACCATGTTGTTGAGAATGTGTCTCGTCTGGTCCTGATAGTAACTGTCGAAGGTTTTCAACCAACCTGCAACACACACACACACACACACACACACACACACACACCTGTGTTACTCCAGTGATTGTTGTTGTTGTTGTTGTTGTTGTTGTTGTTGTGGTCGTCATCTGACCAGGGTCGTTGTGTGAATGTGGAACCAGGAAAACTTCCAGCGGCTGCTCATCCCACTCGTTTCCTTGGTAACGGATCTCAAAACCCTGTTTCCAGGTGCCGCCGTCAGGGTTGTCAAAGGTCAGGAGGTCATAAACATCCAGCAGCTGATACAGGGGCGTCATGGAAACACAGACAACAGTCAATCAGCTGATGACTCTCAGGTCAACTACCTCCCCAATTTAAGTTAATCAATCAATAATTAATTTATCAATAACCATAATCAAGCTGCTGAACAAACTGTTAGCATGCCAAGCTAACCTGAACGCCGTCAGCTCCGTCTTTCATCTCCTTGGCCAATTGGCAGCCGGAGTAGGGGTCAGCCTGGTGGTGGGTGGGGCCTGAGCTCATGTTGGATCCTCCCTGAATGGTTTCCCATGATGCTTTGCGGTGGACCAGAGAGTCCCGTAGTGCAGCAACCAGGCGGTTGTTTTCACTGAGGAGGCGCTCCAAGCTGTCAATCCTCTTCTGGAGGCGGGACAAGTCCTGCAGAAAAGTTTTGATTGGTCCATTAAAAAAAAATAATGAAAAACTGAAAAATGAGAGAAGAAGAAAGAAGAAGACGAGAAATGTGACAAACTTCCTCTCTGATGAGTTACTCACTTTCTCCACCTCTCCGCTGGTGGATTCTCCGTGATGCTGAGGCTCCGCCCCCTGCATCAGCTCCAGCATGCGGTACAGTGTCATCATGGCCAGAAAGAAAACTCCACTCACCAGCAGCGACAGGACCCAACTCCTCTTCCTCATCACGACTACGGTGAACAACAAATCACATCAGTGTTAATAAAGACAATAAAACTTGATGAAAGTAGGTTTTTCCCACTGAACCCGGAGCAGAGTTCAATCAATGGCTGCCTTATTGATTTAAAAATGGATGACAAGCTGAACTTTTCTTCAGCTGAACAAACGGAGGTCAGTGTCATTCAGTCCCAACACACACACATCAGACTGGTCTGACTACATCTGCTGGTGGAATAACATCAAGCCTGGTGTGTGTGGTTTGAGCAGCAGCTGGTTCACCTGTGTTTTTATCATCTGAGAAACACGGCAAAAATCTTCTTACCTGCCTGAGGCTCCACACTGCTCAGCTGAACTGAATCATGTTACACCTGTATGGTTTACACTGGTTCCCAGTGTGTTTCAGGATTGACTGTAAGATCTTACTGGTCACATTTAAAGCTCTACTTTCTTTGATCTGTCTTTTACCTTTATGGCCTTTGATTTCTCTGTGACTGTTGTTTTCCTGCTGCTTTGAAAACTCTATAAATAAAGATTATTATTATTAGTAAAGATCGAACAGTGACAGACTGCGCCCACGTGCAGGATAGAAGCTGCTTCAGATCGATCGGTATCAGCTGAACTGATTGATCAGTGGTTTCCTCTGAACACTCCGGACTTACCTCCTGATTTAAAAAAACTTCACTTCTCTCTGAACTTCCTCCTTCAGCTCACACCGGCAGCAGGTCTCGTGCTCCGCACACTCTCTTGATGTTGCTCATTTGTCCAGTGACGTCACAGCGTGACTTTTTCCGAGGAAACAATGAAAAGAAAAAGTTAAAAAACAAAAAAAACAAAAACAGGTTTCATTTAAAAAAAAGTGAAGTTTTGTGCCTGTGCGCCGCGAGCTCACCACACCGCCGCTGCGCCTGCTCACTGACGTATGTTTTGCTTCCGGTCTGGTTCAGCTGATTCAGCACTGCGGAAACACTTCAACAGTTTTAACGATTCAAAGCGATCTTTCCTTATAATGTTTGCAATAATGCTTCTAAATGAGTTTGTCATTGTTCATGTAAAGTTATGCGTTTAGAAAGAAAAAAAAATCAAAGTCCATTTTACACACGAATCTGTACAATTGAAATCACGCAGAGGGTTTTTCGTGTTTTCTACTTATTCTTATGACATTTACTTTTCTTCTCTGACAGACCGTCCAAACCAATCAGACCCTGAGTCTTATTAAACGAAGGATTATTGATCCCAAGATTTGACCAACTATGAATAAATACCTTTCAGAAGAGGCTCCACTCACGTGGAAGCTGTGATGTCACCGAAGCTCGGGTTCAGTGTGTTTTTACCAAAGTCCAGTTTGTTTTATTGTGAAAGCCTGGACTTTCAGAATAAGAGTGGAAGGCTGGCGCAGGACTGCAGCCAGATGGGGGCGATGCTGAGACTCGGTGATGTCAACGACCGACGAAGAAGAAGGATGGGGGGGTCGAGGCGGAGGAGGAGGGGCCCCAACCCCCATCCGTGACAAAATCACATGACTGCTCCTCAGCGTGACGCGACATCAGCTGACCGCTCCGAGCAGTCGGATCTTCATCGACCTTCGTCTCCGTGAGTCTCTGAGGTTTCTGCTCCGGTTCCCCGCCGCCGTCCGCAGCTCCTGTCCCGCACCATGGCGAGTCAGTCCCAGGGCATCCAGCAGCTGCTGCAGGCCGAGAAGAGAGCGGCCGAGAAGGTGGCAGAGGCCCGCAAACGTGAGTAGGAGCGACGGCCTGCGAGCCCGCAGCAGCCTGTTAGCCTGTTAGCTTGTTAGCAGGTGAGAGCCGTTAACGGCTGATCTCCGGTGAATGAGAGCCCTGACCGTGCAGGAGAGGCAGGCAGACCCCGTAGGTCACAGGTCACCGGAGGGTCACATCACTGACACCCCGACACTGTCCAACCGGAGCCGGTCCAACGACCACCGACTCCCGCTGGTCAGCTCGGCTCAAACTCAGGTGTCCTCACCTGGCGAGGAGAACCAGGGCCAGCAGACTGAGGATCGATATGTCAATATATTCATGTGATCAGTTTGTCGTCTCTGTCTCTCTGTGATCTGACGTCGCAGCTCCTTAAAGTCAGAGTCATGTGACCAAGTCATGTGTGTGTGAGTATGTGAGAGAGAGAGAGAGAGAGAGAGAGAGAGAGAGAAATGCTTTGATACAATCACTTCACTGATAACACTCATTCTCACACACTCACCTGCTCCAAGTCTTTGATCACTGATCAGTGGAGTCATTGATCACATCACTGATAATGATGTTGATGTTGATGTTGATGTCTGTTTTCTCCATCAGGTAAAAACCGTCGTCTGAAGCAGGCGAAGGAAGAAGCTCAGGCTGAGATCGAACAGTATCGACTGCAGAGAGAGAAGGAGTTCAAGACCAAGGAGGCGGCTGTACGAACCCTTCATCATCCTCATCATCATCACATAACAACAACAACAACAACAACAATGATACAATTTAAATACAATGACGTTTTTCTTTTGCTGTATCGTTGAAGTTTGTTTACCCCCTTCTCTTATTTATTTACTCTCTCTCAGGCCCTTGGTTCCCATGGCAACAGCGCGGTGGAGGTGGACCGCGACACGGCTGAGAGGATGGGTCGTATCCAGGACAGTTACCGCGGTAACCGAGAGGCGGTGCTGGGCGAACTGCTGCGACGCGTCTGCGACATCCAGCCAGAGTTTCACGCTAACTACCGCGTGGCCGGCTAAGTGGGGGGGCGTGGCAGAGTTATACGTCATCGGGGCGGAGTGAAAACCAGAGGGGGTGGGGGGTGGGGGCAAAGAAGGCAGATGTGGATGTTAGCAGCGTTAGCTTTGTTAGCTTTGATCAGACCAAACTCTGTTTTTGTTTTTGACAAACAACAACTTCACCAGAGAATACCTAACATTTTATTTTGAAGGTGAGAAGTTGGTTTCCTGCTCCGTGCGAAGACGACTACGTGAATAAATGTTGTTACTGTGTTGATGTCAATGAAATATTTATATATATTGGATTATTCTTTTTGTTCTTGTTAAATCTTAACAAAATAAAAGCCTCTCCTCGTGTCATCTGTCAGGAGAGAAATCGGCCAATCAGGTGCGATTGCTTTTCTCTGAGGAGGAAGTAGGAAGACTTTTATTATGAAACTTGACAAATCTTCGTTGCTTTTTGCTGTTTACCACGTGACATGTGACTTCCTGTTGATGTTTGTGACATGACGATTAAAAAAACCCATTAAGTATTAAACTGGTTGTCAATTGGCTGAAACTGTGACACTGGAGTGGAAATCAAAGGGTTGAAATGATGAGGCGTTTGTGGTCCTGGAAAATGTTCGTCCAAAGGGTCTTGAAGACGTTTCAACGACTCTGGTTAAAATAGTGTAAATGTTGATTTTAGTAAATAAAGCAATTATTTAAATATGAAAAGGAACTAATTAAGTTTGATGATTAGAGAACAAACAGGAAGCAGCTCTGCTTTTACTTTGATAATCAGTGTAGTAGTAAGTATTTTATTCAGTAGTAGAGTACTTGTGATGACGTAGATGAAGTAACGTCCTTCACCGATAAAAAAAAAAAAGATATATATATATTCTCTTTTTTCTGTTTTACAAAAAAACTACTTTCTGATCCTGGACCGTTCTCACATGAAACGAACCACGTGACTCTTGCCAACAAATACGCTTACGTGGCGTCGAAATGACCACGCCCCTAACATCATCACTCACTTTCTGGTTGGTCCTAACCCCGGAACTCCTCCTCCTTGGCTGACGCACGGACGCGTGACGCGGACTGAGGGAAGTAACGGCGGACGGTGAAGAGGAGAAGTGTCTCCCTCCTCCTCCTTCTTCTTCTTGTTCTTCTTGTTCTTCTTCTTCTCTCTTTCATCCTTCGTTCTTCTGACAACTTTCATTTTGGAGAGTCGGAGCCGGAGGAAAGGCCGCAGAAGAAGAGGAGCAGGCGGAGGACCGGCGGGTGAGCTCGCTGTGTGTCAGTGACCTCTGTTGCTACACACACCACACACACACACACACACCGCACACACACACCGCACCAAACTCCGTAGAGAAAACGTTTAAGTTTACGGGTCGCACGCGGTCGGAACCAGGCACAGGTAGAGTTGGAACCTGCGGTGTGTTCAGGACCGGGAGGATCCGTGGGTGAGTTCGGCCTGAGTGTGGTCCACCCGCGGAGCCGTGGTTCCGGGGAACCCCGCTGTGCTGACCTGGTTCACGGCTTCACCTCCGACCGCGGCGTCGGACTGAGTTGATGAGATTTACAGGTGAATCTGGTTCAAAAGGATTTTTAGACAGAGCACGCGCCGATTTACAGAGTAGCCCGTGCGCTGTTCAGTCAACGGGCGTGCACGCGTGTACGCACGGGCAAGGCGACCTGAAGTTGGACAGTGTCCCGACAGAGTCTGGTTCTACGAGTTTCCGTCGTGGGAAAAGATCCAAAGAGAGAATCTGTTTCCTGGACGGAGAAAGTGATTCCAACAGAGAGCTACACAACAGCTCCCACCTGTCAGCACGAGCTCTTATCACAACACATCAAAGTCATTGACGCGATCAATAACAAGTCATCAAATGTCAACGTCCTGGTGGTCCTGTATGTGTCGTTACTGGTTTCACCTGTTTATCAGCGATTGATCAGTGACTGATCAGTTGATTAAATGATATAAAACATCAAAAGTGCTCGACGTGACGCCTTCACTGTCTTAACTTCTAGTAGGACAGATGAGCTTCCTCGGCTGGGCAGGTGTAGCTCAGGTGTGTTACAGTGAATGAGCTCAACTCTACTTTTACATTTATATATAATTGATCGTTTCCCTCAGATTCAAATCAATATGATGAGGCTTTTATTATAACTAGATGATAAAGTTGATGACTGTAAAAAGCAGGGCGTCTCTGAACTAAAACACTTTATGGGACTGCGTCAGGGTCAAAGGTCAGTATCTGCAGGATGTCGATAATTGACAGATTGATCATCAGTAATGCGACAGATTCGTGTGTGTGCGCACCTGTTCACCGCTCGTGGTACCAGCACCACACTGACCTCAGCTCGGCGTTAGACGCTGTGATTACCGGACTCTCACACAGGTTCCTCACATCACCACGAGCTCCTTTCTGACCTCTGACCTGGTTTTAACAAAACTGATGTCAGCTTGAGGAAATGATCCATTATCAATAATTAATCACATGAAGAGTCAAAGCACAAACAGACGACCTTCGATACTGATAACACCTGCACAGGTGAGTTCAGCGGGTTCCATCCTCAGCTTCCCACTGGCTGTTAGGAAGCCTCCTATCAGCTGATTGGCTGTCGCACAATCATGTCAGTGTCTGACTGGCTGAAGCTGTTCTGTTATCTGATTTAATTGGCTTTTAAAGACACTGACATCTCTCTCTCTCACTCTCTCTCTCTCTGTCAGACTCTCTGTTTAGAGCTCGATCACCCCTCGACGTCTTCAGGTGAGTTTTTAAGTGAACCGTCATGAGATCAGCCAATCAGAGGGCAGGGCAGCAGCTGACCAGTGACAGTGTTTTATCTCTGTTAAACTGTTTTTTAAACTGAGTTTAGAGAGAGGGGGCGAGTGACTCTGACAACAAACAGAGAGAGAGATGTCTGTGATTTAACTCAAAGTGAGGCTAAAAAAAGAGAAAACAGGAAATAAGTGTTGCCGACGGCGACGACCGACCTTCCCGTTAACGTTAACGATTCTCTGATCTAATTGGCTGATGGCAGACGGTATCATGGAGTGCTCCGATTGGTCCTTTATGCCTCCTGTAGCCTCGGGGCCTGACAGCCAATCAGATTACAGCTGGACATTTGCTCAGTGATGTCAGACTGTTACTACGGTTACGGTCCTGTTGTGATATCATTAGTGCTCAGTGTGTCAGTATCAAGAGATCCATGAACTGCTGAGGAGTCACAGACACATTAATCCTATCAATGTAAAATCCATTTTGAACCAGTGAAACGCCGAGTCATGTCGAGCTGACAGCGAATAAACCAGGTGTAGTTTCAGGTAAACTGACCTGCAGCTCAGTTTCTATAGAAACCTGTTGACTTTACTTGTTTCAGCAGCAGTAGATGTGTCTGTAGTGTCTGTACTGCAGCTACAGACTGTCGATGTTGGACAGAGACATCGAAATCACTTTAAACGGGTTTGTTCAGTTCATGACTTGCTCATTGTTTATTATGTTTCCTGACAGAATAGTGATGAAGTGATATCACACCTGTCCTCACACCTGAATTCAGACCTGTCATAACAACTGAACTCACACCTGAACTCACACCTGTCCGTAGACCTGGACTCACACCTGACCTCAGACCTGGACTCACACCTGAACTCAGACCTGTCATAACAACTGAACTCACACCTGCCCGTAGACCTGACCTCACACCTGTCCTCACACCTGTCCTCACACCTGAACTCACACCTGTCCTCACACCTGAACTCACACCTGAACTCAGACCTGCACTCACACTTGGACTCACCTGATCTCCGACAGGTGTTGATGGGTGTTGTCTTGTTTTTGTTGCAGCAGCCATGGACCACATGGACCACATGAGCCACATGAACCACAGCATGGACATGGACCACTCCCACCACCATCATCAAACCATGGCCCCGCCCACCACGACCGGACATGACCACGGAGGGGGAGGAGGGCATGGAGGAGGGCATGGAGGAGGGCATGGTGGCGGCCATGAAGGACATGGGGGGATGGTGAGGAGGAAGACACTATCACAGCTACATGTAGCAGTGTGGAGCTAACAGGCTAACATTGTAGCATGTTGTCACTATGCAGGCGATGACCTTCTACTTCGGTTACGAGAACGTGGAGCTGCTGTTCACCGGCCTGCTCATCAACTCCCCCGGAGGTCAGAGGTCAACCTGCACAACCACACCACAGAGATACAGTCACATGTTTGAGTCACACAATTATAGTTTTCGCATTTTTACACTTTTGACTCACATGATGTAATATTTTGATTTCAATACTTGACTGACTGACTCCTCGCCCTCCTCCTGTGGTCCAATCAGAGATGGTGGGGGCGTGTATCGGTGTCTTCCTGCTGGCCATTCTGTACGAGGGTCTGAAGATCGGCCGTGAGTATCTGCTGCGCCGCAGTCAGGTCAACGTCCGTTACAACTCAATGCCTCTGCCCGGAGCCGACGGGACAGTTCTCATGGAGACACACAAGACGGTCGGGTAGGTGGCTAATGCTAATGCTAACAACAGCCTTCAACATCAAAATCAGAAAAGATCAGTGCACAAACAACAACAATTGTTTGTTTAAAACTTTAAAAACAATGAAATTACATTTGTAACTCCTCCCTTTATGGACTCACTAAAAACTTTAATGGGTCACAGGTAACCAGACCCTGCAGTCAGGTGATCAGTCAGGTGATCAGTCAGGTGATCCATCAGTAATATCATTTGTTCATGTCAGCTCAGTGATTGACATTCAGGCGGAGCCTCCTGTTGGAAAAAAGTCCCGCCTTGCAGGACTCACTGTCAGGTAACTGTACGAGTTCTGGTTCTGGTCCTGGTCCTGGTTTGGGTCCTGGTTTGGGTCCTGTTCTCCTGCTCTGCTTTGGATACTGTGGTCAGACTGATATTGATCACTGATATTAATGCTAATAAACCATCATAATGACAGTTTGAAGAAGCTTTATTTTCAGTGGAGCTCAGTTTCTGTGAAACACTGATGATGAAATTTTCTATTTTGAAATGTTCAGGCACGTCACCTGTGTGATGTGATGTTTTGTCAAGGTAAAACAGTTGTTTAATGTATCGATTTGTTGCAGAAGTCGTCATTGTTTGTTTGTTTGTTTGTTGTCTTGTTGTTTACTTTTTTTAAATGGATGAAAAATTAACGTCATCAGTGTCGCACAGACCTGAAGAGTTCCCGCCTGTTTCTGGTGTCGTGGTGTAACGTCGGGAGTGATGGCAAACAAAAAGACCAATACTAACAACTTTGAATGAACTTTCTGCGAGATGAAAATGAACACACGCTGACTTCTTGTGTTACTCTTTTAGGCAGCGGATGCTAAGCCCCGCCCACTTTCTACAGACCCTGCTGCACATTGTCCAGGTGGTCGTCAGCTACTTCCTGATGCTCGTCTTCATGACCTACAACGGTTACCTGTGCATCGCCGTGGCAGCTGGCGCTGGCATGGGCTACTTCCTGTTCAGCTGGAGGAAGGCGGTGGTTGTCGACATAACGGAGCACTGCCATTAGCTTATGTGCTAATTGGCTTGACACCACGAGGTTTAATTTCGGGCTGATCACAATCTATAAATGCGAACAATCACTTTCATTGTATGTTAGCATGTTAGCTAACATGCTAATGAAACAGACCACCAGGATGTTAGCAGCTAATCCAGTTAGCACATCAAACGAGACACTAAATTCAAACTGTTACCATTAACCATGATAGCACCTCGTGATAGGTTAGTCTGCACACTAACAAACATATTAGGTGATTTGTTTTGCAGAAAACATTAATCACTTCCTTTCCTGTCTTTTTTTTCATTGGTGGATAAATTGGCCAATCAGAGCTGAGATCACCTCAGAAGATTCTGACTGATTACCGTGTTTTATCTTTTCGTTTCCATTTCTGTGCCATGACAACTGGAAGGCTAGTGCTAGCCGCTGCTAGCCAAAATGTTAGTGTCAATAGTTTATACGCACTTCTTTTTTTTTAGTTAGCAATGCTAGCAGCTCATTAGAGGAGCCACCAATCATCACACAGTATTTAAACCGCTCTTTTATAGTATGATTTATAGGGAATCGTGTTTAACAGATGTTTTTGTTTAGACTTTGATTTAACTGAAACTGAAAAACAGTAGGGAAAAAGTTTATCTTTTTTGTTGTAGTTAAACTTTTCTTTGTAACTGAAACATAATTTACATGAATCCATGAGCAAGCTAAACGTTAAACTGACACGAATAGTCAAACATCAGAACTTCATTAAGATCCTCCTTATAACTTAATCCGATTAAACTAAACATCAACATCAACATTACACTTTGTTCTGTTTACTCACAGTGGCCAGTCATACTTTTGTATTCAAACATCATTTGTTGTTGTTTGTTTTTGTTTCTTCGGCCAATCGGATTCAGACATTTTCATGTGAAATGTTAATTTCCTCGTCTGCAGCTTTTCTCTTTGACTGAAACTAAAATCAGAGATAATGAACTTTGTACCAAACGCCTCCCGGCGCCTTAACCCCCACACCGTTTGCCTTAACGCGGCCAACGAGTGGCGACGTCCTATTGAAGCCTGAACTACTGACTGGAGCTGCTGTTCATGTCGATGTGTCTGTTGGTCTGTGACCTTTTACCTGTCTGTGACGTTTTGACTTGTCTGAGGCAGGTAGAGAACAGATGTCAGGACGGGACATTAGGAACCTTTGTGCTCTCGTGGATTCTCGTTGTGATGTATTGTGATTTTGTTTTTGTTTTTTAATGGATTCACACTGAGAGGTGGGTGAAGTTACTACAAGGACCAATGAGATTGCAGGGACAGATCGATTACTGAATATCAGCTCGTCCACAGACATGTCCATGTTGTCCCAGCCGAAGAGCCTCAGCTGATCCTCTCAGTGCGACTCCTCCTGTAGAAAAAAAGAATGATAATGATTCGAATGTGATGAAGGAAACTTTTAGCAGAAAAATCTGTGTTGAAGATGTAACTGTGTCACAAATGCTGGAATTATAAAATAAAGTTTATGAAGATGGTGATCAGCTCGTCTGACTGTCTGTCTGTCTGTCGTTGACTCCACTCATTACATCGTTGACATTATTACATCTATCAGTGTCAGCATTGACAGCTCATCAGCTGACAACACCCAGCATGCCTTGCATCAGGGTTTTTTTTTTAAGTGTTTCCACTGACAACTGAGTTTATTGTCACGTGACTCGTACAGTTTAAAACACTTCTATTCAAATGATTTAACTGTCTTTTGGATCATTTTGAGGTTCAGGTGCAGAGTGAAGGCCCCACCTTCATCTATCACTGCGAATCAATCAGTGATCATTGGACCAGATCGGACCAGACTCGAAGGTTTGTGAGCACTGCTCCTCCGCGCTTCCGTCTCCACACGGTGGGGGGCAGTGGTGAGCCCATACCTGCGGCCGCCGGAAGTCAAGAAGTAGAGTGACAACTTCCGGGTAGCAGGTGACAGGTGGATGTTTTTGGTTTCGGTCAACAGGGGACGAGTCTTCCATAAATCGTCTCTCCCGGTTTTCCACCGACACGTCCCCGTGTTCGGTCCATGTCCTCCCCTCCTACCCGTTAGCCGGTTCTCAGACTCGTCCTCCCGGTGTTTGTCCCTTCGCCGACGCTCTCATGGCCTCCAGGCGGCCAGACAGCTTCGACGGGCTCGGCTACCGCGGCCGCGACGACCCGCTCTACGGAGCCAACTACCCGGTCAGGAGCGCCGGAGCTCCCGCGGAGCTGCAGCACCATCACTGGGTCACGACACCGCCGGACATCCCCGGCAGCCGTAACCTGCACCCCGGAGAGCGGACACCGCAGTACGACGAGCTGTTGGGAGAGCACGGTGCTCCCGGAGTCGCAGCCAGCTGGGAGGCTCCGCAGCCCGGCGTACCGCCTGTCGGTAGGTCGGTTAGCTTTTAGCAGGCTAACAGCTACATGGTTAACTGTCGTGAATACGATAACAGGGTGGTTTGCTAGCAGGCTATCATCACGACCAGCGACACTCAATGGAAGCAAATGTGTTGTGCTAACTAGCCTATAGGCTAATCAGTAATATAAAATCAATGGGATGAAACCTGTGAACTAACTGACAGTTAGCCTACAGGCTAACGGCAGAAACACAGGAGGCTAACGATGCTAACTGCTCTCATGTCATATCTATATCTCGTTTTATTGACAGTGTTTCATTTAAATAATCAAGCATCAAACCGATCGATCACAAGTGATAATGTGATGATGAGAATGTGGTGATGATTAATTAACAGTTAATGAACTGAATTAAAATGTTTGTTGTTTTGTGTTGTTTGTTTTTCAGAGCAGCTGAACCGGTTCGCGGGCTTTGGAATCGGACTCGTCAGGTTGTTATTGACGTCATTACTGTGATGAAATAATTGAGCGTCGCATCAGATTCGGACTAAAAGCAGCTGAATAACGTCTGTGTGTGTGTGTGTGTGTGTGTGTGTGTGTGTGTGTGTGTGTGTGTGTGTGTGTAGTCTGTTCACAGAGAACGTCCTGGCTCATCCCTGCATTGTTTTCCGCAGACAGTGTCAGGTGGGTTCTTGATCATCATCATCATCATCATCATCATCATCATCATGGCGTCGTCCTGTTCTCTGTAACCATGGCTGTGTTTCACGTGTGCTGCAGGTGAACTACCACGCCCGCTGTTACCACCTGACGCCGTTTAGCGCTGTCGCCGTCATGTGCTCCATCACGAAGGCTCAGGTGATGACAACACACCTGTGACGTCAGATATTTATTGACAATAAGTTACAGTACCTACAGTAACAATAACTGACAATCAAGGTGTCGTTTAATAATCAGTGAACATGATCAGTTGTCAATAAGGTGTTGTTACCCATCAGGGGCCAAAGGCTCTGTGGAAGGGGATGGGCAGCACCTTCATCGTCCATGGCATCACACTGGGAGCTGAGGGCATCATCAGCGAGTTCACCCCGTTACCACGGTAACCACACACCGCTGCCATGTTTACTTTCAGGTACTGCAGTGTTACTACGGTGATGTTAAAGTGTCAGTACTGTGTGTGTGTGTACAGGGAGCTTCCTCACAGGTGGAGCTGGAAACAACTGGCAGGACATTTACTGCTCAAAGGGTCAGTTCACTTCTTCTTCTGTTTCTGTTGTTGATTCAGACTCCTCCTTCTTCTTCTTCTTCATCTTCTCCTCCTCCTTCTTCTTCTTCTCCTTCTTCTTCTTCTCCTTCTTCTTCTTCTTCTCCTTCTTCTTCTTCTCCTTCTCCTTCTTCTTCACTGACACGTACATCACTGTCTTTGACTCTCTCCCACAGGTTGACAGCTGTGGTGGCTCTACCGTTTTACTGCTCCAGCCTCATTGAGACTGTCCAGGTCAGTTATTGATTATTAATCATGAATCAGTTGCTTGTTAATTTAGTAACTGATGAGTGTACGTATTGATTATTATTTCATCAACTCTGTTTTGATCAATAATGGATCATGTGACGGTGGGTGTGTCTTCAGAGTGAGATCGTGCGTGATGAGGCGTCCTCTGGTCTTCTGGACTGTGTGCGGGAGGGCGTGGCCCGGGTGTTGGGCGTCGGCGCTCCTCACAGCCGCCGCCTGCTTCCTCTCAGCTGTCTCCTGCTTCCGACTGCACTGCACGCTATTCTGCGGTATGCCATCGCCGCCTCCGTGCAGCGGGTGGTGTTGTGGCTTCACCAGCGGGCCAGTAAACAGCGGGCAGACCCGTCCAACCCCCTGGACGCCTACTTCCCTGAGCTGGCGGCAGCATGGGCAGGGACTCTGGTGGCTGACGTGCTGGTGTTTCCCCTGGAGACGGCGCTGCACCGCCTTGGCCTGCAGGGCACACGCACCATCATCGACGCCACCGACGGCGTGGTCGCTGCAGGAAACGGCGGCAGCCCGCTGGTCCTGCCCGTCAACACACAGTACGACGGCTTCTCCGACTGCCTCCATGCCATCCGCCGCAAGGAGGGCACGGCCGGCTTCTACCGGGGCTTTGGCGCTCTGGTGACACAGTACGCTCTGCACGGGGCGCTGCTCGCCGCCGCCCGGACTCTGCTGAGGCTGCTGCTGCTGGATGGGAAGCACAGCTAGAGGCATCACCGTGGAGACACAGCATCACCTCCCACAGACAGGTCAAAGTCAGGGATGAGCTGCTGGACGGGAAGGATCCATGTGACTGTGACAACATTTCACCATAGCAACCACCTGCAACACCATAGTAACCACAGAGACGCCAGGTTCAGAGCTTAAGTAGTCGTTTTTCAATCAGCTCCAAACTGTATCTACTTTTTTTTCCTTTTTTTTCCTTGTTGCTTGGTGACCGCTTCACCTCCTGTTTCCACAAATGTCACCATGGGAACGTTGTGTCACTTTCTGTCCCAGCATGAAAGCATGATGTCATGAACCTGTGCTTGTGTTTATATCCTGACAGCTGATTGGCCGCCTGCAGACAGGTGAATCTCCAGCTGCTGTGAAACAGTTTTCTTTGTATAAATGTGTAAAAAAAACAAAAATAAATTAAATGTATTAAAATATAGATTTAGATTCAATCACTATTTAAATCAATAGTCACAAGTCAAAAAAAAAACAGTTGAACCTGACATCAGTTTTTCAAAATAAATGTCTGGAGAAAAAAAACAAACAAACATCAAATTAAACATCACCATTGATTCAAAGTGTTTTTGTTGCTTTGTTGTTGAAACTGTAGAAATAAAATCACCTGATGGTGGAAATGACTCTTTGTTTTCATTGGGTTAGATTTTATATTAGTTTTGTTGTTTATGTTTTAAACTTTTTTTACTCATTTTTTTAACAGTGAAATGTTTTGATCCCTCCTCTTGTTTCTTCATAAAATCTTGAGGTTTAAATGTGTTTTTTCAATGTTGAAATATTTTACCATGGTTTATAATTTATATTTTTATCGATTAGATGGAGATATTATAAGATATAAGTGATGTTTACACCTCCAGATACTGTCTCCTCAGGTTAGTCAGATATTTGAGGCAGACTTTTTTGTGATGCACCAATTTCATTGAATGAAATTTCTATCAGATAAAAATAATAACCAGGAACAGATGGCTTTATTGAATTTTGTAAGTATTTTCTGTGAGCCTGGCACCATTTTTAAGAAGAAGAGAGAAGAGCGGAACGAACCTTTCCTCAGACCGGAACCTTTATGTTGTTGCGACTCGTTTCCGGTCGGAGTCTGTTCCTCGACGTCCCTCCATGTGTTTTCTGCCTCCGTACAGTGCCGTGTCTCCGCTCGGCTGGTTTATTTGTTAATTTTCGGGTTTTCTCCGGTACCGTCCTCGGTTCTCTGCGGCCATGCCGGGTGGCGGGAGTCTCGCGGGCGGCGGCAGCTCTTTGTTCTCCGGGTTCCGGGTTCTGGGTCTTTATTCCAACCACGTGCCGCACGCGCTTCGGTACCACCAGAAGCACCGGGAGTTTTACTTGGTGACGGCAGTCGGTAAAAGTCTGCACACGTACAACGTAAGAAACGTTACCGCTGTTTACACTCGGAGTTCAGTCAAAATGTGTTTATAACGTGTTTATAGACAGATTTAACATGTTTGTCCTCTGACGGCTCCTGTACCGACAACAGCCCACAATCACAACAATCACAAGAGCAGTGCACCACGGGGCATGTTAGCATGCTACGTGTTAGCATGCAACTTGTGATAACATGTCAGCTGTTGTGTTGTGTTTCTGTGCTGTCATGTGATATGACGTGATTGACATATTGATTTATTGGTATATGATTGATTCCAGGTGAACAGGTTGGGGATCGTCGCTGTCAGTGAGTGTCTTTTTCTTTGTAGAATATGTTTAATTGACTATTGATCTCTGAGCTCTCTCTGATTTGCTGTCGTGATGTGCCGTGCTGTGGTTACCTAGGTAACAGCCTGCCAGATGACATCACCTGTGTGGCAGCAGATAGGATGTTGGTGTTCGCCGCCTCCGGACGAGTTGTCAGCGCGTTCGCCCGGAACAAAGAGGTGCAAAACTTTATTTAAACCAAAGACAGAAACAATATGAAAAAAAAGAAGAAAAAGTAAATAAATAAACAAAAAAGTAGAAACAAGAAAATGACTGATTTTTGTTTCTGTTTGCTCTCTGTACAGGTGGTCATGTCTTACCAGGGTCACAAACAGGAAGTGCGTCTGCTGCTTCCATTGGGTGATCAGCTGATCTCTGCTGATAGTGGTGGTGATGTCATCGTGTGGGATGTCCAGGGAGGGGGTGAGCAGAGGGAGCGGGGCTTCAGGTACACCCACCTTTGCCTTAATTTGCCTGTCCTGTAACCCATCATACCTTGCTCTCTCTGTCCCTCAGACATCTACCTGCAGCTGCAGTTTGACCCCAACACCTTTGACGTGTCGGCCATGATGCACCCAAGCACTTACCTGAACAAGGTGCTGCTGGGAAGCTCCCAGGGTGCACTGCAGCTCTGGAACATTAAGACCAGGTGAGAGGGGCCAGACTTAACTGCTCAGTGACAACTAAACACCATTCAGCACATGTCACATGACCTCACCTGGTCCCAGTGGCTCAGTTTGTGATACACCTGTCCTCACCTGCTGAGTATCACCTCATGTATTTGTTTTCCTCCTCAGTACACTGCTGTTCACGTTTCCTGGTTGGTCGTCAGGTGTCACAGCTCTGCAGCAGGTCAGCTCCTCCTTATGTCTGTTGTGTTTTATTTTGAAAACAACAGGAAGTGTAAGGATGACAGTTGATGATGTCATCAGATGATGGACCTGTAAAATATAAATAAATATATAATATATCAATAAAGTTAATGAATGTTGTTTATTTATCAGACGGTTTCATAAAAACTTGATTTCCCAGAGTCCTGCAGTGGACGTGGTTGGTGTTGGCACGGCAACAGGCCGCATCATCATTCACAACATCCGATTGAACGAGACGCTGATGAGCTTCACTCAGGACTGGGGACCAATCAGCTCACTCGCTTTCAGAACAGGTACGTTGGTTGTCTCACGTCTGCTCCATTAACTCTTTGACTTTTGACCCCCTGACCTTTTGAAGCAGACTGGATCAGGTACAGACTTGATCCGGGTTCAGTCACGATCAGTTTCACACAAAGACCTGGATCTGGATCAAACATCATGCATTTGATCACAGAAACCAGTTTCCTGTGGATCTAGACTCTGATCCAGATCTGGTTCAGGTTCAGAGTTTCCTTGTCTCTCTCAGATGGTCCTCCCATCGTGGCGTCCGCCAGTCCGCAGGGCCACATTGCATTCTGGGATCTGGAGCGTCGTCAGCTGGTCGCTCAGCAGAGACATGCCCACAGCACAGCAGTCGCCGCAGCAACCTTCCTGCATGGAGAGCCGCTATTGGTCACTAACGGAGCTGATAACGCCATCAAGGTCAAACACACAAACAGATGTGACACATAAACACCAGTGTGTGTTTACTGTTTATTGATTGTGCATGGATTCAGTGATGTCATCAATGATGTGTTTGTAGGTGTGGATATTTGACCAGGAGGGGGGCGGAGCCAGACTTCTGAGGAGTCGTCAGGGTCACAGTGCCCCACCCACCACCATCCGTCACCACGGCAATGATGGAAAAAACATCCTCAGTGCAGGTATGATGTATGTGTAGTTGTGGTCTGTGAGTGATAATATTGATCAGTGATTGGTTGTTGACTGTGCGTGTTGCCGTGGTGACTGTAGGTCAGGATGGGACGTTACAGTCGTTCTCCACTGTCCATGAGCGCTTCAACAAGAACCTGGGTCACGGTCAGTCCCCGCTCTGTAATCTGGTTACTATGGTGACCACCAATCAGAATTCATTCATTAAGAGTGTGTGTGTGTGTGTGTGTGTGTGTGTGGGTCCAGGGTCCCTCAACAAGAAGAAGGAGAAGAAGAAGAAGAGTCTGTGTTACGAGCAGCTGCGTCTTCCTGCCATCACAGTGTTCTCCTCAGGTCGGCATCAAAACAACGAAACAAAAACCACCATCAGGTGTTTGATCTGAAGACCTGATCAACTCTCTCTCTCTCTCTCTCTCTCTCTCTCTCTCTCTCTCTCTCAGCTGCCACCCGTCAATCAGACTGGGACGGAATTATCGCATGTCATCGTGGGCGCCTAGCAACCACGACATGGAACTATCAGAGGTGCACCATGGGAGCTCACCATCTGCTGCCGCCCTCCCCTCGCAGGGAAGCTGTTGCTACGGTAACGCTCCAGTAGCGTAAATGTATTATGGGTTATGTTAGTCATCTGATTTGCTCTTCCTCACTTTCTGTTCCTGTCTCCAGGCTGTTGACATCACTTCCTGTGGTAACTTTGCCCTGATTGGCTCGTCGTGTGGGCGCGTGGACGTTTATAACCTTCAGTCCGGCTTGCATCGTGGTTGCTACGGTGACGGAGAGAAAGGTGCATTTATCTGTTTCTCGTGCGTGATCTATTCATTTGGTGTCTCTGTCTGTCGCTGACTCCGCCCCTCTGCTGCAGCTCACAGTGGTGTGGTGCGAGGCGTTGCCACGGACACTCTGAATCAGCTGACCCTAACCACCGGCTCTGATTGGCTGCTCAAGTTCTGGCGCTTTAAAACCAAGAAACAAGAAGAACAGTTGAAGCTAAATGCTGCACCAGCTACCATGATGCTACACAGAGAAAGGTAGCTAACAGTTAGCATGATGCTACACAGAGAAAGGTAGCTAACACTGAACACAGCTAACCAAGTTTCTCCTCTTTCCTGATGTTAGCGGGATGCTAGCATTAGCACTGGATGACTTCACACTACTGGTGGTTGACATAGAAACCAGAAGGGTTGTCAGGAAGTTTGCAGGTCACCGTGGCAACATAAACGATATGGTGGGTAAAACAGAGTTAACACAGTTAACAGTTTATTAGCAACATTAGCGGTGGCATCAAAGACGATCTCTCTGTATATCCTCAGACATTCAGCCCTGATGGCCGCTGGCTGGTTACCGTGGCAATGGACTGCACCATTCGTACCTGGGACCTCCCCTCTGGTTGGTAAGTCGAGACATCCAGCCAGACGCAGTCATGTGATCCGGGTGTATGACCTCAACTTCAATATGCAGTAATCAATAAACATATTTAAATACTCACTAATTAATCACCTTCTCTCCTCAGCCTCGTTGACTGTTTCCTTGTTGCCATGGCGCCAGTGGGTGTGTCCATGTCCCCAACCGGAGACTTCTTGGCGACAGCTCACGTTGACAGTCTGGGCGTTTACCTCTGGTCTGTTTTGACATTTTAATGTTATATAGTGTTTGATGTCATCATGACTTCACTGATCAGCTGACCTTTTGAAACAGCCAGTCACAATACAGCTCTCCTCCCTCAGGACCAATAAGAGCCTGTGTGGACCAGTGGGGCTCCGCCCCCTCCCAGCTGACTTCCAACCAGTTGTGGAGATGCTGCCAGGTGTCACAGCAGATGAATCACAACAGGAAGTGACATCAGAGGATCTGGATGATGCGTACGAGTCCGCTGATCAGTTGGGGGTGGAGCTGGTGACGCTGTCGCTGCTGCCAGAGTCTCGATGGAAATGTCTCCTCAACCTGGATGAAATCAAGGTGGCACCTGACGGCTTTTCACCTTTCCAGCCAATCACAGATAAGCAGAGGAAAAAGACTGTTTACATGATGTGGTTCAGAGTCTCTGGATAAAACAGGAAATGTTTGTGTGTTTGTAGAGGAAGAATAAACCCGTTGCGCCTCCCGTGGCAGCCGCCGCTCCGTTCTTCCTGCCGACGGTTCCCGGGCTCACCCCTCGATTCACATTACCCACGGCAACAGAACAAGAACCACAGGTAGACCTGTTGCAGCTGCACTTCCTGTCTGGTTGGTGAACTGTTAGTTGTCTGACATTTGTTTTTGTTGCTGCAGTCGAAGCTGCTGAGCTGGGGGTCACTGGGTCAGAGGTCAGAGTTCGGCTCTGCTCTGGAAGCAGCTCTGGATTCTGGGTCATGTGAGTTCTGATTCACATTGATGATGTCACAGCTTCTGTGTGTGTGTGCTTGTGTGCAAAAAACAAAACAAAACAAGAGTAAATCAATAACCACAGATTCTCCCGCTCTTTGCAGTTGACCACCCGGTGCGTCTCCTGAAGGATTGTGGGCCGGCGGCGCTGTCTGTTGAGCTCACCTGTCTGACGTCAGAGGGGGGTGGAGACAGCAGCCTCCTGCTAGCGTTCATCAATATGATTGACAGTATGTTGGCCAGTGGGCGGGACTTCGATCTGGCTCACGCTTACCTGGCGCTCTTCCTGAAGGTCAGCCAATCAGAGTGCAACAAAGTCACATGACTTTATGAACTTGACAATTTTCAGACTTTTATTGTGAAAACTTTCATTGGTTTCCTTCTAATTTATCGTTGTTTTTTGTTTTTTTCAGCTCCACCTCCGCTCGTTGTCGCAGGATGCTGTTGCCATGGCAGCACTGCTGCGTCTCTCCACCCGGCTGGAGGCAGGGTGGGCAGACCTACGAGCATCTTTCGACCAATCACTGTGTTTACTGTCGTACGCCAAGAGTGCCCTGCTGTGATGTGCACGCACACACGCGCACACAGAGTTTGTATTGTTGTATTGATTGTATGTAATAAATGTGACCTTTTGAATCATGTCGATGCTTATTGTCGTCCATAAACACTAACAAGGTGAATGACAGGTGTTGTCACCTTGTGCTGAGTTCACCTGCTGATAAACCACAGAATCACATTTCACATTGTAACTTTCTGATTCATGTTGTTTATCTCTAATAATCAGGTCGTTTGTTGCTATAGATACAAAACAGACAATTCAAAAATGTAAATTTTTATTTCATGAAAAAAAACAAAAAACATTTGACTTTTCAACAGTAAAAAAAAAACTTGCTACTGTGACACGATGTCACGGGTGACATCACTCAGACAGCCAGAGTTTGAAGGTTCGGTCGTAGGAGCTGGTTGCAATCAGTTTGCCATCAGGTGATACGTCGACGCCCATCACCTGGAAACAAGAACAGGTGTTAAACTTTACCACTCAGCAGCAGCAGCATCCAAATGGACCAATCAGATCGCAGCGTCTGTACCTTCCCCTCATGTCCAGCGAGTGTCTTCAGCGGTGTCCAGCCGGGGTGACTCCAGACCTTCGCTGTGTTGTCGTATGCTCCAGTCAACAGGAAGTGACCATCCGTGGCTACACATACAATACAGGAAGTGATGTCACAGATATAACCAGGAAAAATAAACAAACATTTTGAACATTAAAATGGAGGAAAAAAGTTTTACGTTGGAAGCGGACGGCAGAGAGCAGGTTCTGGTGGGCGGGGACTGTGTACAGACACTTCCTGTTTCTCAGCTCCCAGACCTTACAGGTGTTATCGCCACTTCCTGTCGCCAGGTGATACCTGTGAGACCAAAACGACACATTAACTTCATCTGATAAATATTGCTGTAAAAAGCTCTCCTCTGATTGGCTATTGTAAGTGTGCTGGTCTATGATTCGCTGACCCGTTTGGAGAGAAGTGCAGGGTGTAGATCTCCTTCAGGTGACCCTCAAGGAAAACAACACAGCGTCCGGTCCGAAGGTCCCACACCCTGCCAAATGAATCTAGCCCTCTGATTGGACCACAGACAGAGGGGGGGGGGGGGCAGGGTCAGAGACACCATGTATATGTATAGTAGTAGTGGTAACAGTAATAGCAATGGTCAGTACCCAGTAGCAGCCAGTGATCCATCAGGGTGAAAGGTCAGGTCATGGACTCCTTTGCTGTGACCTTCTTGATGGAGGATTTCCTCCTGGACCTGAAGGTCCCACAGACGCCACGAGCTGTCGTAGCTACACACACACACACACACACACACACAGAGTGTATTAGTTCACACAGTCAATGTGTACACATACTCAGAGTGTGTACTAGTACTCATTTTACCAGGTCGTTCCCAGGAACCTTCCAGAAGGATGCCACGTCACCCGGGACACTCGCTCACTGTGACCCTCAATGTCCGCCACGGGCTCATCACTACGACAACGAGACATACAGATTATTGATGACTGTTACAGGATGACAATAAAGGCAGGAAGCCCCTCCCCCTCACCTCTCCAGGTTCCACAGCTTCACAGACCCATCAGCTGCACACGAGGCCAAGCTGACGTCTGATTGGTCGAGAGAGACTCCGGCTTGTGGGCGGAAGACGATGGCGCCCACATTGGTATTGTGTCCTTCAGCCAATCAGAGAGCAGGGACAGAGAGTTGTGGAGCATCAGTTACATATAAATAAAAACTTCAAACATATAAACATGAACAGAGGTTTGACTGATGATCAATAACCAATAATCATGACAAGACATCATAACTTCAGAGGCGACTGAGGTGATTGACAGACAGTAAGAAGCTCCACCCACCTCTGAGTGTGCGGATCAGGTTACAGTCAGGGACGGACCACAGCTTACACAGGCCGCTCCTGTTGGGGAGGGGTTAGCATGTTAGCATTAGCTTCATCCTGATGAACCTAGAATCAAATGCTGAGCCAGAGTGGGCGACCATGCCTAATGTGCTTGTGTCGCAAATGCAAATACTAGCAATGGGCGTGGCTTGTTACCAGGAGGCAGTGGCCAGCATCTTGGAGTCAGGGCTGAAGTGGCAGAAGCTGATTGGACGATCGTCACCGATTTGACTGCAGAAGTTGTTCAGATTCTGAAGAAGAAGACGATTCAGGTGAAGAAACAGGAAATGAATAAAACTGCAGCGCTTTGATGACATCATCTAATTCAGGAAATGAACGCCGTCTCACCCTAAGACTTTTGTGCAGCTCTTGTTGACGGATCGCCCTGGTTGCCTCGGCAACATCCTTTTGAGCACGAGCAGCATCCAAACGCCTCATCGCACTGATGGACCAATCACAGCCAATCAGATTCCTCCAACATCCCACCTGTCTCACCTGTACATTGTGTGTGTGTGTTGTTCACTGTTTCATGACTACAACACACGTTTGTTGCCAACTCACCGTGGGAGAGAGTACTTGGCCAACCAGAACCGGGCATCCCTTAAAGAGGCGGAGCCTTCGTGGTACCACGTCTGCTGGCACTGTTATTGGTCAGAAAGAAGGTGTGGACTTTAGTGCATCAGTGTGCGTACTAGTGTGCGTGTTGGTTTAGGTTTCAGTGTGTGTTTGTGTGTGTGCCTCAGTGTGTACTGACCTCGTCATGTGACCTCTTGGCTCTCTCCTCGTCTTTCCTCGACTTCTTCAGAGCGTCTGGTCCGACCACTGACAGGACGCTTCGCAGCCTGAACGCAAACATCACACAAACTTTACTTCATCACTAATGAACTCTGATTGAAAACACGTTTCATTTAGGGAGAAACTTTATTTCTCACCTCTCCCTGCGGTCAGCTGGTCCCTCTCCGAACAACGTGATTGGCTCTCCCAGTGCCCGGAGGCCGGCCTTCACCTCCGCGTCATCAGTGGAGACGGTGATCTGTCGCGCCCGCCGCCGCCGCTCAAACTCTGCAAGCGCTTCCTGCTGCCGTTCACTGACCCGCTCCTCCATCTCCATAGTCTCTCCTGCACAGCATCATGAGAAACAGACTCAGTGTCACCACACTCACACCTGTAGTTTATAGCACAGTTATAACACCTGACCCACCTGAGGAGATGTTGATGTTTCCTGCCTCGATCCCCGCCTTCACCGCGTCACTTCCTGCTGTCGTGCTGCTGCCCATCTCTGAGCTCAGGCGTTCTCGCTCTTTCTCCTCCAGGCTTCCATAGAAGACACGACTCTTCTTCACGGCCGGAGCCATATCCTCTTCGTCAGACATTTTCACCTCCTTCTTCTTCTTCTTCTTCTTTGGTTGCTGGAAAACTAGAAACAGAAAACACAAAACAGAGAAAATCTGTCATAAAAGTTGAGAGCCTACCCCTAATCTGACGTCACCTGCCGATCAATGAGACTGAATTGATAACAGAATTCTATCATTTACACTGTGATATTATATTTAAGGCGAATCGTCGACACCGGTTCGATCCGGTTCCGTTAAAAACTTTAGTTCTTTGCGCGAACAGGTTAAAAAAAAAAAAAAACAGAGGAAATGAATGCGATACACAACGTGTTAGCATTAGCATTAGCATTCAAACAGCTATTTGTCCACGGGACGCAGCGTGTTGCGTCCCGTGCACCTGAACAGACGCACCTCAGGTGTTAATGACCAGGTAATAGCTGTGTTGAAATATTTAACTTTAACAAACTTACAGTCTGAGACAAACGGAGCGTCGGCGTCTCTCTGCTCCGTGACCCGGATGTCAACATTACAGGACTTCCGGGGTCAGGGGTAGTTGTTCCGGTCGTTGTTCCGGTCGCTGCAATAGGCAGCAGTACACAAACAGAAGGAGAGAAAACCCGGGAAATCCACGGCACAGCTGCCAGGTAAACGTTACACATCTTTACCACGAACACGGGACGCGCGTGACACAAACTCGGGAGGAACCGTCCGTTATTTTTCCGTGTAACTGACCGGGTTTAGAGGTTTTAACTGACGTCAGACGCTTAGCTTAGCTTCAGTTTACCTTCAGTCACACTGCCTTGGTCTGCGCTACAGGTTCACAGCGTTACATAGAGTCAGTGTCACACATTGTGCTACATGCTACCACAGTAGTCGCGGTCCTGATGCAGGTGACCTGAATCCAGATCCTGTGGTTCTTTTGTATTAAGACCTGTTAGCTTAGCATTGAAAGCTACTGACATAGGAACTAAGTACAGTTGTTAGATATAGCTGGGGAACAGCTGGCGGAATTGTAACATCTCTGTCGTCATTGGTTCTGATGTGATGTGTTTCCACAGCAACAGAAGAAAACAGAAGATGTTGAGGAGGAAACCTACTCGTCTGGAGCTGAAGATCGACGACACTGAGGAGTTTGAGAGCGTCAAGAAGGAGCTTGAGGTTAAAAAGTTAACAACTATGACCATTACCAATCAATACCAATCAATACTGTCAGAACAGGATCAAAGAAAAAAACTTCTCTGCTTTGTTGTTTTGGTCTTTTTTTGTCTTAGGCCAGGAAGCGTCAGCGAGAGGAGGCGGAGTCAGGAGGTGGGGTGGGCGGGGCATCGGTCATCAGCGTTGACATAATCGGGGGTGGAGCCTCAGCCTCATCGTCTTCCTCAACGGCAGTGACGAGGGCGGAGCTCATTAACGAGCGGATCGGCTACAAGCCCCACCCCAAACCTGCGACTCTGCCGACGCTATTCGGGAGTTTACAGTTTTAATGAAGATGCAGTGTTTTTGTTTGACCTGTCTTTGAATCGTTGATAAAATATTGTAATAAACATTTTCCTGATGCACAAATAAGTTTTTCATTCCAGCTCCCTCCCCAATTTGTCTGGTTTAAATTATTTCACTGAAAAATGCAGTGTTCATACTTTTTTTATTTGATAAAATGATAAAATCTTGATGTTTTAATTTGGGGAAACAAACATTTAGCAAGTATTTTACAATTTTATTTTATTTTTTATAAAAGTTGAAAAATAAACACATTATAAATCTTGTATAATATTCAATGTTTTTTACTTTTTAAAGATAAAAATGTTAGAAACCATCAAAGTGTTTATGGATTTATTTTCATAACAAATGCTAGAATATTTTTATAAAGAGCTTAAACAAATATAAAAGACAAAGAGGCGATAAGTAAAAAAAAAACAAAAACAGAAAAACCCAAAGATGATTTAACAAAAAAATATGTAAAAACATCTTTATTTACAGTAACAGTAGTGTCAGTAGCTCTGACATCAACATTTAGACTCCGCCCTCATGCAGTCCAGGAAGTGACGACCAATCAGGACTCTTGACTTATTAACACATGAAGCCAGTTTTTCAAATTTATATCAAATAAACATAAATAACTTTTAAATTTTGACATATTCAAACTAAATCTGTTCTTTTGCTTCTTTGGATTTTTCAAAGTAAAACGTTTGGTGGCAACAACTTGGTCCATGATTGGTCAGAAACATTTCCTGGAATAACACTTAAAGAAGAAAAGAAGAAGTCAGAGTGGGCATGGTCTGTGTGATGATTGACAGGTGTATTTTCTGAAGTAAAGTCCAAGTTTCAACAGTTTGTATATTATTTTTTCAAAACAAACATAAAAAGAATAAAAATATAAAAAGATAATAAATAAAAACAGAAATAAACAGAGTTTAATGTTAGTGCTGACAGCTGATTGGTCCCCAATGGTGGAACCACTTTTAGTGTTTAATCTGTCGCCATGGTTACTGTAGTGATGGGGGTGTGGCTTAAAGTCTGAGCTTATTTACTTTTTCAATCGACAATAAATAGAGAAGATTTCAGTTTTAAAGTTTTCGTCCATTTGACTTTTTAACGTAAACACTGAAACATCTGTCTTTAAGTGTCTCAGTCCCAGATTAGTGTCTGGTATTTAACTTCCTCCATCTGTTCATCGATATGTAAGAGTCCTCGGATCAGAATTCATTAATCACACCACATACTGTGCTAACAGCCCCATTATTCCAGATTTAACGTTAAGATGTTTCTGGAATTATCCTCCTTTCAGCTGTGGTGCCGACACATAATCAATCACATATGAATTCTGATGCTACATGCTAACATGAGCATGCTAACAGGTCCATCTAGTCATAGTGTGTCGCTAACAGATGCTGTGTTTGTCTTTTTAGTGTTTTCATGGTCTTGTTTATGATGATAAGTCTCTGAACCACACCCACATGTTGACCACACCCACTTGACGTAAAAAAAAAAAAAAAAGTGACTTGTCTTTGCTACTGAGGACGTGCTGATGTCATCACTTCTTCTTGATGGCGGCAAGGTCTCGCTGCAGCTCCGAGAACTTGGGTCGGTCTTCGGGGTTGTACTGCCAGCAGCGCTGCATCACTTTGTACACGTCGTCAGGGCAACGCTGTGGGCACGCCATTCTGTAACCTAGCAACCAGGAGGAAGGCAGCAGATTTCACTGATACGGTAAAGAAAGGATGTAAATAACATAAGGAGATGTGTGGGACATGAACAGGTTCAGGATGAGCCCCCCCCACTATGACGATGCTCAGGTAGATGACGTGCTGCCCCCTCCCCTTGCAGGACAGGTCAGCTGCTTCTCTGCATCTTTACCTTTCTCTACTTGCTCTCGGGCTTGCTGATTGGTCATCCCAGGATACGGACACACCCCCAGACTGAAGGTTTCCCAAAGCAGGATCCCATAACTCCACACGTCGCTCTCTGAGCTGTAACGACCTGCAGCAGCCAATCACAGAGCAGAAGACATGACAGTGAGTTAACTGGCTCATATTGTTTAAAACCAGGTCAAGGTGAGTCACAGGTGTGTCACAGGTGTGTCACAGGTGTGTCACAGGTGTTACCATAGTTCAGGGCCTCAGGTGCTGTCCATTTGATCGGGATCTGTTTGAGTCCAGATGAAGAATAAACTCCATCGTCCTCCTGACGACTCATCCCAAAGTCACTGATCTTCAACACACTGCCCTCCCCCACCAGACAGTTCCTTGCTGCCAGGTCCCTGAGACAGACAGGTGGAGACATGTGAGGACAGGTGGAGACAGGAGGAGGCAGATGAGACAGAGGGGACATACCTGTGAATGCAGTTCTTGCTCTCCAGATATGCCATCCCAGCAGCAGCATCTACAGCAAAGCGAACAAGCTGCTTCGTCTTCAACTCGTCCTTCTTCTTCCTCAGGAAAGACAGGAAGTCTCCACCTGACAGACACAGCGAGGGGTCAGTCACACACCTGTTCACGTGCCACCAACAATACCAGGGAAGAGAAGCTCCACCCACCAGGAACCAGCTCCATGACGATGTAGATCGGCTGTCGCTGCGTACAAACACCAATCAGCTTCACGATGTTTGGATGATCATACTGCTTCAGGATCCTGCAGCCAATCACAGACAGGCAGAATCAGACACCAGCCAATCACAGAGAACTGCTACACATGTTTGTTGATGTGGTTGTTTGTTGATGGCGTGCTGACCTGGCCTCAGACAGGAAGCGGATCTTCAGTTCTGGAGGTAAATCTTCTTTACACGTTTTCACAGCGACTGGTGTTTTGTCACGTTGCAGCGTCCCCTTAAACACCTCACCAAAGTTACCCTGGTAACCAGTGAACAGCAAGGCATGATGGGACATGACGAGCCATTAGGTACTCATGCAGCTGACGTGTGTGTGTGTGTGTAAGTGTGTATGTGTGTGTGTGTGTGTGTGTGTGTGTGTGTGTGTGTGTGTGTGTGTGTGTGAGTGTGTGTGATCACCTTTCCCAGCAGGTCTCCCAGAGCTACGTCCTCGTGGTTCAGGATCCATTTTTTGTCCTGGACAAAGGAAGTGACATCACAGTGACATCAGTAAGCGGACACAGTAAGTGTGTGTAACAGATTCATGTGTTGAGATGTAAAGTTGAGTTGTTGCCTTGACGACGGGGTTGAGCAGCACGACTCCAGACTTCTTGGTGATGACCTGTTTGGTGGAGAAGTGATGCTCAATGAGCTGCGGGATGGTGGAGAAGCCGGTGCCTTCAAACCGGTACTGACTCTACCAGAGAGAGAGAGAGAGGTGGGGGGTGGGGGGACCGTGAGCTCGGAGTGACTGACAGATCTACAGTTTGATTGACAGGTCTTAACGAGGCGGTGACACGTACATCTGCGAACTGGATGATGAAGTGTCGTCTCTGGTCATCAGAAAACACCGACAGGACGTACTCGCCCGGTTTACCGTGACTCTCCCTCACCAGGAAGTCTCCCTGTTGCCGTAGTAGCTCCTGAGCCTCAGTGCGTGGGATGGCGCCGTGATACCACTCCTGCTCTGCCAGGGGGCGCTCCGACGTTGGGATCACATCGAAGAACTGCTGCAAGGGGAAAGACAAAGACTTCAATAAACTTTACTGACAAGAGACAAACAGAAAACAACTGAAAGGCCATGAGGTGATGACATCATCAGTGACATCAGTGTCTCACCGAGGAGGAGGAGCCTAACATGGCTTTAGGAGAGCGGATCATCCCAGCCAACGAGTGACGGAGAGTGTCCAACCGAGAGCTCCTCTCCTTCTTATCCTGCACACACACACAAGATCCAGCTGAGCTTTTATTTTGAAAGTCCCCTGATTTGTAGTTCCTGTGCAGATCCAATCACTAATCAATCAATAACTAATATTTACAGTGGAGCCAACAGAGCGGGCGTCATCCTCATATGGCAGTGCAGGGGGAGGTGGTGGTGGAGGAGGGGAGGTGGCAGCGGCGGCCATCTTGGCATCCAGCAGGGCCTTCTGGGAGGCGAGGCGGGCCTCAGAGCTGCGTAGTGATTGGACGGCGTGACGCAGCTCGAGCAGAGAGAGTTTCTGACTGAGCAGCAGGACACAGCTGAGGGCGAGAGACATAGACTCAGACAGAGAAACAGAGAGAGAGAGAAAGAGAGAGAGGACAGGAAGAACAGACTCACTCGCTCCTCCTCTCAGCGTTTTGTTGACTCGTCTGGATCTTGGAGTCCAGGTCGTCGGCCAGCGCCTCCTTCGTCCTCAGATTCTGCTGAGTCAGCGTCAGCTCCTCGGTTGCCGATGACAACCTGGAGGACAAGCACACAGAGACCTCCCCAATGTTATTATTTGAACTGCTTTATTTGAAGTATGTGTTGTAGTACCTGTGGTAGTATGTGTGGTAGTACTTGTACTGCAGTACTCACATGACCTGCAGGCTGTCGGCCGTCAGCGTGTTCCACAGGATCTCATTGGCCGGCAGGTTTTCTGTCTCCTCCAATAGAGAGGTGTCAAACTCCACATTGGGCTCCGGACTCTCTGGTGACCTGAACACACAGATGTGAACATCTGAACATGTGATGATGTCACACAGAGGGGAACCAATCAAACCGAGACTAAACATTTGACAAGCGTAACCCAGAGGTCAGAGGTGAACCAGCAGAAGGACAGGCGGCGCCCTCTGACCTGTAGGCGTCGATGAAGTGCTGATACTCGGCCAGAGGGTCGATCTGCTGAACGGCTGCTGAGATCTCCTGATGGATCCTGACGATCTCCTCAGAGAGCAGGCTGCTGATGTCACAGTACTCCTCCAGGATGCTCCGCCTACACACACACAAACACACAGATGATGTCACAGTACTCCTCCAGGATGCTCCGCCTACACACACAAACACACAGATGATGTCACAGTACTCCTCCAGGATGCTCCGCCTACACACATGTAAACACACAGATGATGTCACAGTACGCTTCCAGGATGCTCCGCCTACACACACAGAAGCATGTCAGTGTGTCATGTGACTCACAGTGCGAGGGTCATGTCCTCCTGCATCCTCTGCAGGGCGTCCAGCAGGGCGGGGGCAGCGTGGCGTCGGTGTTCGTCCTGCTGCGTCTGAGCGCCGCACACCGCCAACACGTACTGGTTGTGGAGGTTGTGGAGCTTTGCTGTTGCTTTGTCGTAGCGCTCGCGGGCACGCTCCACCTCCCGACCTGCGATTGGACGACCAACGACACAGAGGGGGAGGAGTCAGAGATTCTACAACTGTGTGTCAAAGCTGAACGGCAGGTGTGTGAGAGTGGGCGGGACCTTTGACCAGAGCCTCTCTGTATTTCTCTTTGGTGTTGCTGGCGTCTCGGCTCAGCTGACGATACGTCGCCTTCAGCTTCTCCAGTTCGCTCCTGGTTACCTAGCAACAACAACAACACAGCAACAGGTGACTCAGACGAACAAACTTTAACCTAGAGTAGGCGATCAAATGATCTCGGTTTGGTCAGTTGCTCAGTCATACTTCAACCTGATGAAAACTGACCTCTGACCTCTGACAGGTCAAACACTTCCTAACACTTCCTGCCCCCCACCCCCCACCCCCTTGATTTCCCATCAGACCTTGTGGTTGTGGCTCTCCAGCTGCTGATGAAGACTCTGGTAGCTCTTCTTCACCTGCTGCTTGTCTCGGATCAGCGTGGCCAGACGGTGCAGAGGTCCAGAGTTCAGCTCGTCAGCGTGAGATCGCATCACTCGACCCAACGCCTCTGTCTGACGGACCACCTGAGACCAGGACTGAGACAGAGACCAGAACCAGGATCAGATTGGGAGAGCTGGTCCTGGGACCCTGTATGAACAGCTCAGTCCAGAGCAGAGCAGGATAGCGTGGACAGGTGAGTCTCACCTTGCTGACCGTGCTGACATAATCAGCAGCCTCCTGTTTCTCAGTCTGCTGAGTCATGCTAAGCAGCAGAGCAGCGTACTCCTTATCACTCTTAACCCGCAGAGTCATGAAACGCTTTACGGTCTCCAGCAGCTACAGGGCGAGACACACACACACACATACACACGCAGGATCAGTGATGTACAGTCCTGAGATCCCAGTGACAGTGGTGACTCTGAACAGGTGTGCACAGGTGTGGACAGAGGTACCTTTAACTCCCAGTCCTGCAGCTTCAGTAACCCCTCGTGTGAATTCCTCAGATCTCGACCAAACCCCATCTTGGATCACAGTCGCTGACTCCCTCTCTCACTTACTCACTCACTCACACACACTCACTCACTCACACACACACACACACACTAACGTCGAGGGCGAGCCGGGAATGATTGCATGGTCGTCTGTGAAGACAGAGAAGTTGTTTCAGGCCTCTGTCGTTATTAGTTAGATCTACAGTCCAGATTCAAAGCGCACACACTAACTGTCATATTCACTTTTTCTTTTTTTTTACACTCAGGACTGACCCAACAGTTCTCAGCTGAACTGTTGGGGGATGAAACATGAAGCTGGGTCATGAGTTATTTAACTGTCATTAGCTTCAGCGATGATTAAATGTAAGTTTATTGTGGAAAACGTCACCGCCTGAGCCCACCGGGTAAACACAGTTAGCATGATGCCTGACACTCAACCCCCTTTTAAAAACTACAACTTTAACACGAACAGCTTCCCACAGCATTGAATCATAACCAAAACCAAGCTGAAACTGTTAAACTCTCTATTTAACCGTAAACCCCATCGTTTCATTTCACTTCCATCCGTCTTGAACTGAGAAGCTTCACATTCCGACAGCTGAAGCTATGCTAACGCTAGCCGCTCCACCTAATCAGCTCCAATGGGAGACTGGAAGCTAGCAGGCTAACAGGCTAACGGGATAGCTGCCTTTAAAACTTTATCAACACAGCAGCTCTAACACAAACAAACGGATAAACAGAGCGGTGTCAACTGCCACTGCTCTCCCCGAGTTTCAACCCGTTTCACCCGGTAAATTCAGTAAGATCAAGATGAAGGAGAAGGAGGAGGAGGAGGAGGAGAGGGAGAGGGAGAGTCGGGAGGGGGGCTCGCTGTTTTTCCACTTCTGCTCGGCCGTTTTCAGCCGCAGTAACGCACCGGGAAGCGGCTTTTTCCTACGGCTGACTCGCTGTCCGGTCACCGCGCTCTTCTGCCGTCCTCCGCCGGGAACATGTCGCCCTGTTGTCTGTGTTTTTCTGCTCGGTTCCCCGGCTTCCCCTCCTGTTGTCCGGCCACAGAGCTAAGCGGCTAACAGCTAACAGGGAGGGGCTTCCGCGGGAAACGGAATGGAGAGGGAGAAGAGGGGAGGGGAGGTGGGAGGACTTTATTTAAACCAGAAACAAGCACACTCAACATTTTGAGGAGGAAAAAACAACAAAAACATGATGAAGGCAGTGGGATGAGCGAAGCACATCTGGCCTGTTACCTGCTGTTGGTTAATGTCACATGTCAGCTGAGATTAGCAGATGCTAACTGACCGGGTTTTCACTGATGCTACCTGGTGTCAGTGGATGTTAGCTTATATTACCTGGTGTTAGCAGATGTTACCTGGTGTTAACAGATGTTACCTGGTATTAGCAGATGTTACATGTTACCTGAGGGATGAAAGACTAATATAAAGTTCATTAAGGCTCTTCTCATTGTTTCAGACATGTATATAGGCCTCACACATCACTGACTCATCAGTGGCAACATAGCAATCTGTTCTCAGCAAAGAACACCGAGAGGAGGAGTTTAGTGAACTCACCTGTAAGATTCTTTCAATGGGAGTTTAGTGTGGGCGGAGCTTAGTGTTGGAATGAGACAGGAACAGTTTCTGTTGGACCGGTTACTGATCCACTGAAACAACAGGAAACAGAAAAATGAGACAATAACAAGTTCACTTCTGATGTTTAAACATGTTCTCAGGTGTGAATAACACACAGGTACAGAGACCGTGGTCGAGCTCCATAGAGAGTGAATGGAGAGAGAAACAATATGAGGTGGGTGTCAGGTTTGAGGTAAGAGTGGTCAAACACCACAGGGGAAAAAAAATGAACAAAGACGGGTGGGGTGGGGTGGTGCGGGGGGAGTGTCTTCAGGTAGAACAGGTTTGGGTGAGGCAGCCGAGCGAGCTTAACACACACACTGACAAGGAGACAGAGACAGATTTTTATGGTTTGTGTTGTTTCCAACAGTTTCTTTCATGTCAGGAGAGGAAAGAGGATAAAACCAGAGGCAGAAGAAGAAGAAGAAGAAGAGAGAGGATATAACCAGAAAGGAAGAGTCTATTTCTTTAAAGGAACTGCAGATTGAAGAAGGAGGAGAAGAAGAAGAAGAAGAGGGAACACCTGTGGCCTGTGAACAGGTGAGTCCACAGCTAGAACTGAGCTCCTCTGTCTCTTCTGTGAGTAAAAGTACAGATAGATTACTGTCCTCACTAAAAGTACACAGCTGAAGTATCTTCATGTTACTGTCTGACCTGTGTACTAACACTGAAAGTACTGAGCTCCAGGACCAAGTACAAATACACTGAGGACGTACTACAGCACAAGTTAAAAGGTAGTAGAATGTACTGTGTTTCCTCAGTGCCTTGTTATTGTCGCACGTGCATGTGCATGTGTGTGTGTGCTCTAAATATATGACATGATTCACTGTAGATACTGTGTTTGGGTCAGAGAATGATGGTGAAACATGAAGGTATTATTAGTATTGTTAATGTTGATGTGTTTAAATGTCATGTAAACACTCGTTACAGACACTAGATGTCGCTCTGAGCAGGAGCATCTCACACCATCTCACCAACCACCATCTTGTTATTTTCAGTAGTTTTACAGTGACTTTACTAACCTCCATCCCTCTCCCCCCCCCCCCCCCCCCCCTCTCCCCCTCTCTCTCTCCCTCTCTCTCTGTCACAGGTCTCGAGCCCTGAGTGACTAATTGATTGATCAGTCAGTCAGTCTAAGCCCCACCCCCTTCTGCTGTCATGTCAAAGATCAACATCTCCCTGGACAACCCTTACGGTGAGGTCACCATCCCACGGGCCAAGCTCCGCCATCCTGATGATGCTGCCACGGTGATAGCCAATCCCATGGCTCTGAGCAGTAACGACACAAATCCATATGAGGTATCAAGCTCCGCCCCGCCGCCACCTTACATGGTGAAGGAAGACGGAGGCGGGGAGGAGGAGGGAGGAGGGAGGTGCCGTGCTTGTTGCTACAGCTGCAGGAGGAGAAAATGAAGTCACTGTGGCATTTTGTGACAACACAAAAACTGGATGTGATGTCACAGCATCAGGACTGTGATGGGAAACAAGGACACGAGAGTGTGAGAAGGAAACGGATGAACAGCGGAAAGGACCTGTCGAAAACAATAACAATAATCTGCTGACAGAATATCAATAATCAATGACACGCTTATTGATCTGGGAACAGATTAGACACAAAATGGCCGCCGCTGATGTAATGGCAGATTTCTGTTTTTTTGAAAACATGAATCTTGATCTCATCATAAACGAGGAAGTGACACCATGAAGTAGAAATTAGTTTTTTTTTTTACGGCTTCATTAACGAGAGAGAGAGAGAGTGAATGAGAGAGAGAGTGAATGAGAGAGAGAGAGAGAGAGAACAAATCCATATAGAGATCAATGATCCCGAACGTCTAAAATAAAGAATCATCATACTGACGCTCTCATACATTAAGGTGAATGATGATGATGATATTGATATGATCAATGATTGAAAACACTGATTGATGTTTTTGTCACTGTATTGATGAACAGCTGCAGCTGTTTGTTTTCTATTATATCATCATGAAGTATTAGCTAGTAGGACTTTTATTTTGAAGGAGTTTGATGACATCAGAATGTTTTCTGATTGTTTAAAATAAATATTATTGATCAACAGAGTGATCAGGTGGTCAGCGAGTTCCTAACACACACACACACACACACAGACTGCTTTTATACTACACAAGTCACACTGTCTCTCAGTTGCTACGGCGACCTCAGTCTGTCCACACTGAGCTGAAACCTGATAGGTCGACACCAGTGACCAATAGAAACCCGAGAGCAGCTCCACTTTCTATTGGCTGATCAGGTTTCAGGTGAGGTTACTGATTGTGTCACCTGCTCGGGTTCAGAGTCTGAATTTGTTCATTTTCACATATCAGTTATTGATCAATTATTGACATGTGTTTGGCGGCATCACATTTGAACTCATTTACATATGAGTTACATATTTGAGTTTGTTTTGTTTCTGTGGTCGAAACATTTCCACCGTCAGAGGCTGAATTATTGATGAGGGAGACTCTCTCTGAGGCCGGCCAACCAGAGGAGCAGAGGAGAAGAGGGAGAGAGAGAAAGAGACAGACAGAAAGGACAGAGGAGAAGAGAGAGAGAAGAAAGGAAGAGGTAACAAGAAGAGGACAGGAGAGGAAAACGTGAGGTGGAATAAAAGAAGAAAAGAGGGATGAGAGGGGGAATGAAGAGGAAATGAGAAACAGGATGAAACAGACAACAACATTAAACAAACGGAAGAAAGAAGAGAAAATGTGACAGAAAACAGAGAAGAGAATCCAGGTGAGTCTGTGGTGCAGCAGGTGAGCTGCAGACTTCCTGTTCTAGCTACTGAACATTAGCTTAGCATTAGCCTCAGTGAAGTTCTGATCTTTGAACTACATTAGTCCTGGATCCAGATTCATCAGCTAATGCTAGCCAGTCTGCTAATTGGTCCTGATCTGGTTCTGGTCCTGGTCACCCCACACTGAAATAAAAAAAAAATCCCCCAAAACTTTTTTCTTCTTTCTTAGAGAAAATGTCTGACAACAGAAAAGAAGAAGAGGAAGAAGAAGAAGGAGAGGAGGAGGAAGTGCCATCTCAGCCGCTCCCTCCTCCTCCTCCTCCTCCCCCTTCCGCTATTGCCATGGAAACGCTGATGTCACTGAAGAGACAGGACCTGGTGTGCATTGTGTGTTTCGGAAGCTACGACTTGGCGACGCGGTTGCCACGGCGACTGCACTGTGGCCACGCCTTCTGTCAGGCGTGTCTGAAGAGGCTGGACACGGTCATCAATGAACAGGTGAGTGACAACTTCATCGGCCCTCACCTGATTTAAGCTTATGTGTGACATCACAGAGTCGCTGAGTGCAGGTGAGTGAGTGCAGGTGTGACCCCCACCCCCACCCCCCCACCACAGGTGTGGATCCCGTGTCCTCAGTGTCGACAGAACACGCCTCGACCCAGAGGAGGAGCAGCAGGTCTGGACCTGGACCTGGCCTCCTTCCTGGGAGTGAAGGCCCAGCAGACCTGCACATCTTCCTGCTCCTCATCCTCCTGGAGCTCCGGCCGACGGGAGGGGGCGGTGGCAGGAGACGTGCCCCAGGACGGGAAGCTGTGGCTGGGGAAGGAGGTTGCCGATGACAGCTGGTCTCACGGAGGCCTGGCTGAGCCACGCTTTCATCGTTATGGCAACTGCTGCCCGCCAGCATCCTATTGGCTGTGCTGCTGGTTCTGCTGCCCAGGGCGGGGCTAAAAGTGAAGGGTGGGGCTTCAACTGACCAATCAGTGTGCTGCTGTGGTTGTTTGATCATGTTAAATGTAAATTACTTTGTTTGAATTGATATAAAACGTTCAAATAAAATAAACACAAAACTGAAGTCTGTGAACAACACAATGACATCATCAGCCACACAGGTGACAGGTGATGTATTGATTACCTCAAACAGAATTATGTGATATTATTACTGATATCTACGCTAAGGATAAACACCAGTGTCGACAGGATAAAAGATCAAATCAATAACATAGTAATCACTTTTTAATATATTCAAATTAACAAAAATATGGAAGAATTTATTCATAACTCGTTAAAAACATGTTACTAACACGTTAACATGTTATTAACATGTTAACAACACAAAAGAATAACAAACTGAACAATGAATAATAATTAATGACGTTTCTTTCTGACCAATCACAAACATCCTGGCGTGTCTCCATCGACCGCTCTGATTGGTTCGTGTCAGAAACAGAAGCAAACATTTACTGTAAACTGTTTTGGGCGAGCGACATACAAACAGAAGAGAAACACAGAGAGAGCGAGAAAGAGAGATTTGGCATGTTCCCTGTCATGAGGCACAAGGCATTGTGGGAGTTTGAGTCAAAAAACAAACATGTCCTCTTCATCTCCAATACAGACATGCCTTCAATACCTTCAACTAAAAATCTGTCATGTCAACTGGCCCCTCCTCCTTGAGTCTGTGTGGCCAATCAGAGGCTGCCAAGCCCCTCCCCCACTCTGATTCGCTGTCCCGGCTGCAGGTCGAAGCTGAAGTCAGCGGGGGCCTCAAACAGCAGAACGATGGTGGAGCCCAGGTTAAACTCCCCAACCGCCTCCCCTCTCTCTAAGGCCACGCCCCTTCCTCCATCTGCAGTCACGTCGCCGCCCCCTTCACCTGCCACCTTCAACACCTGGTCGCTCACAGCATCGTAGCTGCGGTCGTAGAAGGAGCCTTTACTGTAGCGAGGGGCATTGGTGTGGAGCTCCTGAGGAATTCAATATTGATGATGTCATAATATTACCAGTGAGGTCATATTCAGATGCATGACATCACCTCTTTTCACAACACATCCAAAAACAGGCAAATACAACACAACGTAAACAAGTTATTTTTTATGAGAGGACAGAGAAGCAGAAAAGATCGAGTCAGGTGATCAAGTCAAGGTGTTGAACTCACCTGATCAAAGTAAACCCGGATTGATCCCACGTTTGTGGCTCCGACCGCCGTTAACGAGAAGAAGCCGTGCTGCCATTGGCCGGTGAGCGCCACACGCTCATTAAGGCAGAAGAGCTCTTTGACCCAACGGGCCACACCTGGGTTAACCGACATTAACGAGCCTAACAAGGAGAGAGAGAGAGAGAGAGAGAGAGCGCAGTGACCATCGAGCAGGTTCAGTGAAAAGTCAGAGTTAGTTTCGTTAACAGAAACTCTGAGTCAGTTACCATGGCAACGTGCCCCGTGGACCCGAACCTGCTCTCTGGCAGGTTTACAGCAGCAGCTGTAGTTTTACGCCGGAACTGACAGACTCTCACCTGGGAAATGCCGTCGCAGCTCCACCCTCCAGTCTGCAGGCGAATGGAAACAGTGATAGTCACCTGGAGCCAGGTAGACCACGACGTGGAACAGGTCGTTCTCAGGCGAGGACAGGAGCAGGTCCCTGAAGGAGGAGGAGTCTCCAGACAGAATGAAAACACAGGTGAGTCTCATCACAGCTTATTAATCAATTAAGCTACATGGGGTGTGTGTGTGTGTGTGTGTGTTGGGGGGGGGGGGGGTCCTTACCATTGCCCTGCCTCTTCTGTGGACCCAGGAAGTTCTCCAGGCTGTAGGTGACCCCCTTCACCTGCTCAACCTCTGAGTTCTTCACCCGACCAAAGTGGAGGATCCTCCCATCAGCAGGAGACACCTGAGAACAAGTGGACACACCTGAGCACTGACCTCTGACCCCTATCACCTCCCAGCATGTACCTGAGTTTGACACAGCTGATGATTTTTACAGAGAGGGAGGTACCAGGCAGGAGGTGGTGCAGACCGGTCTGGCTGCAGGTTTGAGGCGTCGACGGAAAAATTCACCGAGGTTCCTGTAGTGATGCAAGTCCTCCACCGCCGCTTCCTATTGGACGACACAGATGTGGAGGTGTGACCCTGTGACCCTGTGGCCCTATGGCCCCTGACCTTGTGACCCTGAGGAGGTCTCCTCAGCTCACCTGCATGTTGACTCCGAACGTCCAGATGTAGAGAGAGTAGACGGGTTTGCGGAGCCAGGTGGGAAGCTCCACCCCGTTCAGACGACCCCACGCTCGAGACAGGAGGCGTGTCGGGAAGGAGCGGTACAACGCCACCTGTGGGAGAAGACAGGTATTACAACTCAACAGTGACACCTGGGGAGGGGGGTCAGTGAAAATGACAGGAAGGCAGGAAAGAGAAAGAGGAGGATGTCCATGTATGGTCGTTTCCCTCCGCCCCTCTCTGTCCACTCAGAGGTCAGCCACTCTTACCCGATTGGCCAGGGGCCTCAGAGCACTGATGGACAGGACGTAGCAGAGGAAGGTGATTGGCCGACGGCGCCATGGGGCAGGACGACATACGCCGCCACTGAGCGCGCTCAGACGGTGACGGAGAGCCAGACGAGGAACCTGCAGCCTGATCGTGATGAGATTTAACGAAAGCGTGAGGAGGAGGAGGAGCCACCTGCTTCAGGTGTGTGTGTGTGTGTGTGTGGACGATAACACAGCAGAGATGCTAATGCAGCAAATCTCCAGCAAAGCTAACAATAATGCTACCATGCTAACACACCATGAGCTGCTTCATTTGACTGGTCAGAAATCTTTAGCAAATCAATAATCAGTATTACAAGTGATTAAGTTAAGTTATCACCTCATTATCATGTGATTCATCAAGCTGCCACCTTCAGCTGTATGTTGGTGTGTGTGTGTGTGTGTGTGTGTGTGTGAAGGGGGGCTGGACCTGGACAGACTAACTAAATCTGTGTGAGCAGCTAACTGGGTTAGCAGGTTAGCACAGGATCAAGTAGAAACAGGCTAAGCTAGGCTAAAGCTAAAATACCTGACCTGCTACGCTAGCTGTTGCCATGGAATACACCCCGCACGCACACACACACGCGGGTACGGGCACACGCGCGCACACACACTCAAACGGTAATCTCTTCTAACCCCCCCCCCCATACTAATGTCTCTCATCCCCTGGTTCTATCATCTCTCTCTCTCTCTGTTGTTTTCAGTGTCTCTCTCCCTCAGTTTGATCAAATTTACTTCACGACCCCCCTCTCCCACCTGAATCGTGCTGTCGCTCTTGTCCTCACCCCCCTCCTTCCTTCTCCTCCGTCTCTCCCGCTTTCTCTTTCACCGTCGGTCGCGCGGCCTCGCCGCCTCACCTGCCGCAGCAGGTCGCGCGACCGCCGCTCACCGCCGCCGTCTCCAGGGCGACGAGACAAGAACCTCACCATGTGCGCGCGTCCGCGACCGGAGAGGGAGACGGCGGGGAACACATCCGGACGGTTCGACGGTTCACAGAAGACGAAGAAGAGGAAGAGGAAGCGAGGGAGAGAGAGAGATAGCAGAAGTGACCAGATGGAGGGGGCGGGCTAATACGGCAGAGCCCCGCCCCCAGGGCTATTCAATAATTTATCACTGCGAATGTTTAAATCTAAATTCGGTTGAAATTAGTTTGTAGGGTTTTGTTTGTTCATCTTTAATATTTAATTATTTATTTATGACGTAATTATGATAATAATCTGATTAACTTATACTGGAGAATTTATCGTGTGTGTGTGTGTGTGTGTGTGTGTGTGTGTGTGTGTGTGTAGCCAAAAGATGTGTGTATAATGTCCACTATTCATGAACTCTAACATTTGAAAGCCTTCTGTGTTAATAATAATCAAACCAAAAGTAATATATTACCACATTATTACATCATCATTATATCAGAACACAGAAGCTTCAACTAATTAATGTTTCATCATTAAATAAAAGTTACAGCTTCAAACATGAACATTATTATTATTATTATTATTGTTAACAACTTAACAACAACATTAACAACCTGTGATAAGATTTTACTTACAAAAGTGTCACGATTACTTTCTATATTTGTATCATTATTTCATATATTCAAAGTTTTGACTGACGTCATTGTTCTGGAAAGTTTTGATGATTCACCTGAACAGATCCAGATGTGATGAAAGTGACCTTTAATAGTTTAATAAACAACCTGAACAAATAAACAGTCAATAAATCAATCTTTGATGCATGTTTGGTCCAATCACAGCTCATCACACCATGTCCACAGTGAATGGACCAATCAGCAGGTGAGACAGTGAGGAGAGGAGGCGGGGCCTGAGTGAGGTGGCGGTTGTTTAGCAGACTGAGTGACCGGTCAGTGTGTCACCACTGTGACCTTTCACCCACTGAGCCAATCAGAGCTTTAGATTAGAGGAGGAAGAGGAGTCAGCAGGTGTATCATCTCTTACTTGTGTGGGCGTGGCCAGAGGGGGCGGGGCTCCATCATCTTGTTGGCCTTTTCTCCTGTAATGCTGGTAACCTAAGTAACCACCTCCTGTCACCAACAGGAAGGGAATAGGCCGGGGGCGGGGCCAGAGGCCACGACCTGACAAGAGAGCAGACTGTCACATGACTCACCATGGTGACGATCTACTGATCAAAAGTCAATCAAGGGTTTATCAAAACAACCCTACAGTCAACAGGATGACGTGATCAATGAGTGAGAGGAGGTGAAGAGGAGGAGGAGGAGGAGGAGGAGGAGTCACATACCTGAGCTCAGGCTGCGCTGTTGGCTGCAGCTCAGAGGAAAAGCTCTGTGAACACACACACACACACACACACACACACACACACACACACACACACACACACGTCAATGGTTAAAGTATAAATATTTGACTTGAGAGTCTGACACATCACCTGATCAATTGATTGACACTGTGACACAGTAAATGTGACAGAAGAGAGAACTGACCTCTGAACCAAAACCAGAACCAGAACCAGAACTAAAACCAGAACTAGAACCAGAACCAGAACCAGAACTAGAACTAGAACCAGAACCAGAACCAGGGCTGGTTCTCGGTATCAACACACCAGCAGTGACACGCTGTTAGCTCGTTTACCTGCTAACACATAAATAACAAACCTGTTCACCTGTTCATCCCATCAAAACAGGTTAACCTGAGAGAGCTGGCTGACGTGACGTGAGCCGAACCTCATACCTGTCTGACTCACACGCTGCTCACCTGTCTGACGTCACAGTCAGCACACCGTGCGCCCTTTACACGTTAAATAACAACGTGATATAATTTTGAGAAGATTCTGGCTGGTCCAGGTCAAACTGTCTCACACCGTCAATGAACACGATTAATACGTCACACGGTCGTAATGGTTCGGCCACGCGACAATGAAACAATCGCGTCACTGACCCATGACGACATTGTAATGTTTCAGTAAATGGTAAAAAATTAAAGTTAAAAACCTGTAACTCACTCCGCGGCGTACACACCGCAAGGCCGCCGCCATGTTGTTTGCGGAAATGACGTCAGGACGTTGGTCTCCTTCTTCTTCAATGATGTTACACAGCGGGTCACGTTACACTGCTGCCACCTGTCGGACACACCCAGATCCTACAGCGTCCCAGAGGAGTACACACACACGTATACCCGTAACCACCATTTAAGAAACATAACACCTGAGAATTTAATCTGTCGACTGGGGCAAACAACAACAACAATAAACAACAACAACAACAATAAACAACAACAACAACAACGTGTCAGTGATTAGAAACAAACTTTTATTTGTTCAAAAATAGAAACATTTTCAGCAGAAATATATATTACACTTTAAAAATATTCACCAGTGACTGCAGTACTACACTGTACTATGTGAGTACTGCAGAGTACTACAGCATCTGTGAAGTGTGTGTGTGTGGTGTGTGTGTGTGTGTGTGTGTGTGTTACCTGACATGATCCAACCAGTACAAAAAAAAACTATTAAAATATTAAATATTGCAAAATTCACATTTTAAAACAGTCGACACTGTAAAAATAAAAAAACAAAAACAAGTTCACAGCAAAAAGAAAAAAGAAAACCCTGCTACATTAAGCCCCGCCCACTGATGTTGCTGTGGCGATGCGGCAGTTAGCAGGTGTGCTAGCAGCTCATGTTTATTTGGCCTTTAGTCAGCTGACAGGAAGTGATGTCATAGCTCACACGTCCAGGCCCTGCCGTGTAAGAAAGTCTTCCAGCGCGCTCAGTCGCTCCACCAGCATCACGTCCAGGTCGGCATCGACGTCACCGGAATCGCCATGGCAATGCCGCCGAGCCGCTGCCCGCTTCCTGGGCACTGTAGTGACTGGAAGCCCCACCCCTAAAACAAACACATCGATGACAGTCATCAATCTGTTCTTCACACCTCATTCTATCCGTCATATATCCCAGAATACCTTGCGGCCTCTTCCTCTTCCTGGGCTGAGTGAAATCCGGAAAGAGGAGGAGCCTGCGCCTCCTTTGCTGGCCAATCAGAAGCAGCGCTCCATCCTTCTCTCGCGGCTCCTCAAAAATCGTCTCCAGACTCCTGTAAAACAACAGCAAGGAATGCTGGGAAGTTTGATAGCTGCATACTGGTACCTGTTGGAAGTGGGGGATTTGTAGTTTTTACCTGTTGGAGGTGGGGGATTTGTAGTTCTTGTTGGTGTAAATCTCCTCCAGACTGAACTCTTTCTTCTTTAATCTGAAAATGTAAAAACAACATTTTCAGTGTTGGAACAGTTTCACTACTGTCTTTATTCTGTTGTTTTTTGTTTTACCTTTTGACCTTTGGCAGTCCCATCGGCGTGAGTGGTGTTTCCCGCGGTGACGCCCGGCGAATGCGAATCTGTGAAACTCGTTTAGCGCGCTGAGCAAAAACACATGGAAACAAAGTTAATACAATAAACAATTGATTTATTTTACAAGTATGAACGAAGCGCGAAGGAGAAACTCCACCTCTCCCTTCGCGCTGAGGAACTCAGAGCTGGTTGCTGATTGGCTGGCAGGAAACAGATCAGAAAGTCCATTGGCTGAACATGGGGGGAGGGGCAGCGCCCGCCGCCGGGGTAGATGGACACTCCGAGTGCTGTGATTGGCTCGCTGCTTCTGCTGTCGCCGGGTGGAAAAAGCTGAGCTGCGAGCCAGAAGATGTAAGAAACACATGATGATGACAACATGTATCAATGAACGATGTTAAATCATCTGTGATCAACTGTGTCGTTATTGTTTCTCACCTCAGAGTCAGACTTCGCACGTAACTGTAAAAAACAAACATCATGATCAGACTTCGCTGATAATAATAGTTACTGTCTGTTTACAAATATGACGTCATCATGACTCAAAATAAATGGATCAATTAGCTTTAACGTTTCATTGCTAATGAATATTAACGTGAGTTAATTTAAATATGACCAACCAGTGGTCACTGCTCAGACTGGGAGGGGCCGTCCAGTCCTTCAGGGGCCGCAGGGGACTCCCACACGACCCGCCCTTCACTATATCGGCCAGTGTCTCCATGGCAACCACTGAAAGACGCAACATGGGCGCGGGTCGGAACGAGAAGGAGGACGACGGGAGCCACCGGCGGAAAGCACTGCGATTGGTGGAGGGGAAGCGGGGAGGGGCGAAGTCAGAGTAACGCCATTGGCCAGAAGAGACCGTGAGCGTAGGTGTCACGGCAACCGACTGGCTGCAGGTTGGAACGCTGTGGGCCAGCTGAAGGAGGCGTAAGGCATCATGGGAAGAGGAGCCAGGGACGCTGAAGAAAAGTAAAACAAACCTCTTACTGTTTTATTTTGACACATTTATCTCTGTCTCTGTCTCTCTCTGTCTCTGTCTCTCTCTGTCTGTCTCAGTGTACCTCGCCCTCTCTCACCTGTGCAGCAGCAGCTCTGTCCTGAAACCATTCTGTCTGATGACCACACCAGCGCTCTTCTCTGATTGGTTGACTCCTCCCTCCACCCTCCTCTTGTGTTTCTTCTGGTTGAAGTTTTGTAGTGTGAGACGCTCCTCCCCTGCACCTCCTCCCCCTCCTCTAACAGACACCGCCATCTGCCCGATGAACCTCCGACCGTCCTCCTCCTCCTCCTCCTCCTCCTCCTCTTCTTCTTCTTCTCTGTTTTCTGTTTTAAAAACCTGCTCTCTTCTGGTCTTTCTCCTCCTCTTCCTCCCCCTCACCATCACCCCCTCCTTTTCCTCCTCGTCATCATCATCCCTGCCCCTCCCCCTCCTCTGTTCTGATTGGCCAAAACTGGAGAGGAGAGGAGGTGCTGGCATGTCATCACTGTCTGATGATGCTGATGATGAAGAGGCGGTAGTGACAAGTGGGATGGGGGCGGGGCTACAGGAGGAAGTGGAGGAGGTGAAGACGGTCGAGGCTGAAAAGAGAAAACATTGTGGGTTAGTTGCAGGAGTTTCTAAAAAAGATTGAGCGTGCATATATTATGGGATGTGTTGCTATGACAACAGATCAACAATAAAGTCCACGGTAAAACCACTGTCACCGAAGCCCTCCCCCTACTCCTGACCAATCAGATCAGAGGAAACTAAGAGTCTGAGGAGGAGGAGGACTCACCAGGAGAGCAGGCTCCTCCTCCTCTCTGACCCCGCCCCATCTTCTTCCTTCTCTTCCTCCTGCTCCTCCTCTCCAGGGAGTCCAGGCGACGGCCGAGCGACGCCACAGCTCCTCGCAGCAGGCGCCGCACCTCCAACCGGTGAGCTGAGAGGAGGCGGTGCAACAGGGAGGAGCAGGGGCAACAGGGGGGAGGAAGAGGAGCAGGGGGTGGGGCTGAATAAAGAGGAGGAGCCACAGGCGGAGAAATGAGTGATGGATGGATGTGAGCAGAAGAAGAAAGGGGAGAAGTACTGGCAGAAGAAGGAGGAGGTAAAGAAATACAAGATGCAGGAGGGAGAGGAGGTGCAAGAGGAGAAGAATCATGGAGAGACAGAGCAACAGAGACAGAAGCAGGAGGAGATGAAAAGGAGGGAGGTGCAGGATGGATGGATGGAGGGGCAGCAGGAGTGGAAGGTAAAGAAGGAGCTAAAGGAGGAGACACTGGAGAAACAGATGACATAAAAGAGACAGATGGACGAGGAAGCGGAGGAGGGATAGAAGATGATGGAAAGGAGAGAAAGGAGGAAGGACAAGTTAGAGAAGGAACCAAAGAGGAGGAGGAGGAAGAGGAGGAGGAGGAGCCACAGGGAGGAGGAGGTGATGAGGGGGAGGAGCTCCAAGAAGGAGAGAAGAATCCTGCAGGAGGACAAACGGCAGTGAGTCTCAGCTCCTCTCTCTCTCTCTTTAACTCCACATGTAAACATCAGCTCTCTCAACCACATCTCTCAGAGTAGCTCTCACCTGTTTGTGGTCCGTTGTCATCACCTTCATTGACCAATGGGAGGACAGGAGGCGGGGTCACAACCACCAGGCCTCGGCCCCGATCGTCACTGTCATTCAGTGTCAATGGTCGAGAGAGCATAGTGGAGACTGGCACAAAGAAAGAGAGAGGGAGACTAATGGCGTTAATTCATCACTGTAGAAAAAAAACAAACAAACCGGATATTCACATTTTCAGTTGAGTTAAAACGTGAAAAAAATGTTAATGACATCAGCAGATTAAGACTAAAAGACCTTTAAAAACATCACTACGCCTCCTCTCGCGAGATTTCACCAACTGCTGGAGAAAAATCTCTAAAATTATTTGTGTAAATCCGCGTATTTCACCGTCAGCTGATGGACGGGGGGTCACATCGGTGGTTTATGGCGTCACAGTGGGACTCAGTGTGACGTAACGCGAAGGTACAGGAGAGCGCGGGGACGTGGGGCTGAGGATCGATCAGGGATTTGGGGGGAAATAAAAGAAACCTGGTGAAGCTAGCTGCGGCTAACTGCCTAGCGAGCTTCCCTGTGAGTGAATCCGAACAACAGGAATAAACTGGGGCATTTTAACGGCTCGTTTTACCTCGCTGAAGCCCGGTGGGTCCGTTAGTCTCCGTTAAATCCTTTTATTAGACATTTTCGGTGGTTTACCGGCAGAAAAGCGCCGAGTCCGGCCGGTGTTTCCCGTGGAATCGGTGCCGTTATCGCATTAGACCGGCGTCAAGCTAACGGAAGTCACTTTGTCTGAACTTCCGGTGTGATGTCATGGACAGAGTGCCTTTCAAATTAAAACACAATGAAAATAGTTGCACAACTTCCGGAATAAGTTTTTTTTTTCAAAGTAATAGCGTGCTGAACTGAAATCTGTGTGGATGGTAGTCGTCCAATCAGAGAGCGGCTCTTATCAGGCTCCGACCTCTGAACAGTTTGAACTTTGAACTCGTTGATTTTTCTTTACTCCTCAGACTCATGACAGAGATTTTTGTCCGTGATTCATTTGTCTTTGTTTGGACATTATGACGCAGCTTTTCCCGCTTTTTTTCCTTCTTCCCTCTTTCCTTGTGTCCCTCCTCCCTCTCTTCACGCCAGTCGATGGCGGCCATGTCCTGGTGTTTCCAGGTGAGTACAGCCACTGGTTGAACATGCGGAACATCATGGAGGAGCTGGTGAAGAGGAACCACTCCGTCACCGTCTTAGTCTTTGACGCGTCGCCATCCATCGACTATAACAACCGGCAAGACGCCACCAAGTTCAACTTCCTGGTTTTCAAAGTGACGTTCTCACTGATTTTGAAAGACCTTCAAAGACTTTTCCATGTGTTTCAATATTGATTTAATGATGTTATGATGCGTTTCCTTCAGGTTCCATTCAACAGATCTGAGTTTCATGGCCTCACCCAAGATTTTGTCCACTTCTCCATGCACGAATCTCACACCTCATCGCTGCTCCGCAAGTTCCTCGCAGTGCTGGAGGTGGGGTGGCGTGTCATTGACTTAGGGATGCAACAGTGCGACTCCATGTTGAAGAATGAGCAACTGATGGCCACTCTGCGTGACGCTTCGTTTGACGCCGTCCTGTGGGATCCAATGGTGATGTGCGGTGACCTGGTGGCCGACATGCTCGGCCTGCCTCTCGTCATCTCACTGCGATTCTCGTTTGGCGGTGTCATGGAGCGACACTGTGGTCACGCTCCAGCGCCCCCATCGTACGTTCCGGCTGCCCCGCTGCCGTACAGCGACCGCATGACGTTTGTAGAGCGGTTGATCAATGTGCTCACATATGTCTCCACATCAGTGTTGAGTGAGTGGATGTGGAGGCAGACGGTGGATCAGTACTACAGCGAGGTCAAAGGTCAGTGAGCGGGGACACATGTCTCGAAAAACTTTTATTTGAATTGTTGAATTTACTGACATGTCCCTTCAGAATAAAACTGTCACTTGTGTGGACAGGAAGTCCCAGCAGTGTCTGCAGTTTTATGGGCCGAGCCGACATTTGGCTCATCAGGACTTTCTGGGACCTGGAGACGCCGCGACCGTTACCACCCAACTTCAAACATGTGGGCGGGCTTCACTGCAAACCAGCCAATCAGCTGCCAGATGATATGGAGGCGTTTGTGCAGAGTTCAGGTGATGCTGGTGTGGTAGTGGTTTCCTTCGGCTCCATCGTAACCAACCTGACGACAGAACGCGCTGATGTCATTGCCACTGCTTTAGGACAAATCCCGCAGAAGGTCAGAAGCTCCGCCTACTCATTACGTGACTCAGTAGACTCAATTTTTTCCATGTTGTCATGGTGACAGAGGTAATGAACAGTTACCGATAATGGTCAGGAATGACTTTATGCCAGGTTGCTATGGAAACTGCTACTGAGCAGTAGATGCTGTGAGCTGATCCAGATGTTCTCACTTGTTCAGGTAATCTGGAAGTTCCGTGGAGACACGCCCACAACGCTGGGCGCAAACACGAAGCTTTTTGATTGGATCCCTCAGAACGACCTGCTCGGTACCAGCTCTCATCTGCTGATTGATCAGCACCTATGAAGATTGATTGATTTAACAATTTGCACTGTACAAGCACAAACACAACAAACATCCTTTCACAATAAAAGCCTGGAACTGTGTCCTTCCTGTCAGGTCACCCAAAGACCAGAGCGTTTGTGACGCATGGCGGCACCAATGGTTTGTACGAGGCTGTGTATCACGCTGTGCCGCTGGTCGGAGTCCCATGTTTGGCGATCAGCCCGATAACCTTGCCCGCTTGAGTCGCAGCGGCGCTGCCATTGTCCTCAACTTCAACCAAATGACGGCCGATGAGCTGACAGAGGCGCTGCACGCTGTCATCAATCAGCCAGGGTGAGGTGATGTCACAGGAAGCTGGACTTTCGAACACAACATCACATTAGTAACAACAACTGTGCTAACAGTTGGTGACCTTTATTTCACAATAAAAGCATATTAACAATAAACAGTAAAACAACAGCGTAACCTCTTGCTTTTTTCCCATGATGCTCAGCTACAGATCACGTGTCCAGCACCTGTCGGCGCTGCACCGTGACCGGCCGGTGACGCCACTGAACACCGCTGTGTTCTGGGTGGAGTATGTGATGCGACATGGTGGAGCGCAACACCTGCGGCTGGCGTCACATGACCTGAACTGGTTCCAGTACCACAGCATGGATGTTGCAGCTGCCCTGCTGGTTGTCATGGCGACCGCCAGCGCCCTCTGCTGGGCGGGGGTTTGCTGCCTCCTGCGTAAATTCAGAAGAAGGACAAGAGAAAAGACTGAGTGAAGTTTTATCATGTGATGTTTTAACCACCATTAAAGTGCAGGTATAAGAAACTGATGATTGACTGATTGATTACTGATCATCCCATGGTGTTGACGTGCCATATTAGTCAAGCACTTTGCATGAGCACCACAGTAATCTGATTACTGTAGGATTTGGATTACACATCCAAGGGGAACATCATTACCTCATTGTTCCTTCTATAACACACAAACACACACACACACACCGTTAATATCTGAAAAAAAAACTTGAGTCGAGTTTTAAACTTTAGGCTTTTATTTTGTACAAAAACAAGCACAGGCTTCACCTCCTCCGTTTCCAAGCAGGAAACAAATACAGCTTACAAATTTTGTGTTAGCAGTGAGAGTGGACGCAGGAGGTTTGGTCATCACACTAACAACCAATCAGAGAGAGGAAAACACAAGAGACTTTTACATTATAAAACAAAACAGGAAGCAGAATTTCAATGAGCTGCAGAGGGAGATAAAAACTAAGGATAGTTGTTTATGTACAGTCGCTGTTAATAACCATGAAAAAAAAATAAATTAACTACCTGGACAAGATTTAACTTCCAAAATAAATCTGGCTAAAAAAAAAAAAAAAAAAAAAAAAAAAAAAAAGTTGAAACTAATTTGAAAGATTTACAGGAAACTGTCCATCCTTTCACAATAAAACAAGCAATGATTGGAGGAAGATCTTAAAATGGTTGTTATGACAACAACTCAGGGTCACAACCCTCAAGCTGGCCTCTGGACTAAAACACTGAAACATCAAACACGTGTTTTCTTCATGTGTGGAGCAGAAACATGTGACAGGCGTGTCTGTGGCGATGATGTCACAGCATCTTCAAAGTAGAAGTTTCCAAACTCACCAAGTTTTTATTCGTAGTTTTATTTTATCAACATAAAAACTGATGATGTCATCAAGTAGCTCATTTTGTTTTCTTAATTTTCAACACAAACAGGAAGCCAGCCAAACTGCTGCTGACTGTCATAATAAACCTCCCCGCAGGCTGACAGGAAGTGACATCATCAGATCACCTGCGGTACCGCCCCTCTCCTTGTCCCTCTCTCTCTCTCTGTCTCTGTCCCTCGCTCTCTCTCTGTCTCTCTCACGACGCGGTCCACCGCGTTCGCGTTCTCGCTGCCGTTCACGCTCACGGCGGCTGCTCACCACCGCCTGCGTCCGCCGCAGGAAGTCGTCCACACGCATGTCATAGTCATGCTGCATGATGGGAAAACACAGACAAGAAATCAGATCAATTGCTTATTGAAACAGACCTGATCAAACCGTATTGATCCGACAGCAGAAATAACAGAAACAGTCGAACTGACCGGGCTGGAGGTGAAGGCGCGGTGCTGTGGCGCTCTCTGCTTGTCCCTAAAGCGCGGGGGCGGAGCCTCGTGTGGCGGCAGGGGAGGGTGGTGGTGATGGTGGTAGGCCTGATGAGGGGGTGGAGGGGGGTGGCTGTGGTGGTAGTAGGGAGGGTGATGTGGGGGTGGCTGCTCCACACCAGGGTACGCCGCCTGATGACATGCAAATTACATCATTACTGCCTGTTGTCAATAACCTGATCGATCAGGAGTGAGAACCAATAATAGAGACGTACCAGCGTCTGCCAGGGAGCAGGAGGTCCCACACTGTGGTGGTAATCCCTCATGTAGTCATTGTAGGACTGAAACACACAGGTAGACACAGGTGAACACACCTGAAGCTGAGGCTAACATGCTAACAGGCTCCTGGGGACAAAAACAATGCTAAGCTAACATGCTAAGATGTTCAGGACTCACCCCATTGAGAAAAACATCTCGTCTGACGCTGGAGAACCGTCTGAAAACAGAAACATCAAATGTTGTCTATAAAGTTACTCGCATGTTATCGGCACTTTGTCAATAAAGTTCTCCAAACCTAAACTGAAAGAACAGGAAGTGTCTGACGGAAGCTTTTACTGTCAAGTTCTTTCAGCTGAAGATTCAGACTCTGAACTTGTTTAATTATTTTAGTAAAGTAGATGTGTTGATTTTGCCGTGTGCTGCTGTGGCTCCGCCTACTTCAGGTGAGTCATGCGGTGCATCTCACCTGTCCACCGGCTGGTTCCGCAGGTCCTGGATGAAACCTGTAAACGAAGCAGATTCGTCCGTTATTTAGACAAATCACTGACGAACGAGAAACGTCCAGAATCCAGTCGACACAAAAGCAAACGATCACTGTCTGCAAACAAAACCCAACACAAAGAAACAAACAAATAAAAACAAAAACCCAGTTAATAAAGTTCCATTCAAACTGTCTTTGTAAATAAAGTTTTGGCCCTGCCTGCTCGCTGGCTGAAGTCCGGGGGACCGTCGGCTCGCGGCCGCTTCCTGCCGTGAAGGTCGTACTCTTCAGGTCGACGCCTACGTGAACAAGTCAACAAGTAAGACACACACATGCGCACAAATACACACACACACATACACACACAAATACATATACACACACACACACACTGAAACACACTTGGGTCAAAGGTCAATAAACTCAGGCTCCACCTTCCTGCTCATCTACCAATCAGATGCTCCGCTGCTTACAGTCCTCCAGTCAGGGTGGGTGGGGGGGTTGAGGCCGTCAGTGGGGAAAGTGGGGGTCTGAGGTCTGTGAATGTATGTGTGTATGTGTGTATGTGTGTGGGTGTGGGTGTGTGGGTTGGGGGAGGAGGGGTGGGGGGGTCGGGGTCGGGGGGGTCTGAGTCTGCCTGAAAGAAATGATGTCACTGACAGAAACTTGTTTTTCTTTGACAAACTTCAGTCCAGACACACAACAGTGAAAAAAAAAAAACAAAGAACCTCAAAGAACAACATACCGCTTCGTTGTAAATGTGGGAGGGGCTGTTTGTTTGTTTTGTTTGTTTGTTTGTCAACAACACTTTATAAAAACAGTTTTTCTCCTCAGTCCATGTTTAAGGCCTTTCTTTCTTTTTTTTTTTTTTTAAACCCACGTATTTTGAAAGGGTGGAGGGGGGTGATGATGATGATGATGATGGTGGTGCAGTCCTGTCAATCAATACACAAAGCCCCGCCCACTCTCATCCCAGCCCCGCCCCCTCCAGACCAGCCACAGTCCTCGAGACAGAAAGTGTCGCTGGGTCGACTCCTCCCTCCTCCTCCTCTTCTCCTCCACTCACACACACATCAGTTCATAAGAGCGACATACACACACACACCTTAACACCCGCCCTCAGTCCTGATTCAGTGTGTGTGTGTACTGGGGGAGGAGGGGGGTAGGGTGGGGTGGTACAACTGTCCTTCATGGAGGGGGTGGGTCCTCGTTTTTTCAGTTCAAAGGGATTTTTTTTTTTAAATAGTCCATCTCTGTGCATTTACCTTATTTAAACCAGTGAGGAAGCCCCGCCCCCTCAGACATATCACACCCTCTCATTGGATACAGTCCAGAGGCCCCGCCCCCTGATCGACCAACCTGCATCACCTTGTCAAAGACCAGAAATAGTCCGCTGGGAGCTCAGTCCCTCACTTTCTCTCTCTCTTTCTCTCTCATTCTGTTAAGTTCTACCTCGCTCGCCCCCCCCCTTCCATCAGTCCAGCCAGTGACGCTCGTCCTCTCTGCTTTTATTCTGAAAGGTCAGCCACAGTCCAGCTAAAGCCAAACATTTAGTTTTAATTCCGAAGTACGAAACTCCTGCAAAGAGAAAAAGCTTAAGGAGTAAATCAGCAACAACAGACTTCTTCTCTCTGCCGACGGCTTCGTTACTAACCATTAGCATCAGGGACAAATCAATGAAATTCAAATGTTGCTCAGCTTAAACTCAACCACAGACAAGAATTAAAGACTTAAACTTGGTTAACGACGTCGCCGACTGAGTGCGTTAACTTCCTGCCTGACGTTAAGACTTCAAGAGCGAGGTGTCGCCCCAGTGGAAACGATCACCACAGAACCGGCAACGCTAGCTACGTTTAGCTAGCCACCGGCTAAAGGCAGCGGCTGTCTCCGTTGTCCGGCAGCAGGTGGCGCCATGGTCGCAGGAGGAGAAGAAGAAGAACAGGAAGCGGGAGGAGGAGCTTGGTGATTGGCTAACCTTCCCGGTTCGCGTTGTGGTGGCCGGCCTCGAGGCCGGGGCTCTGATGGCGTCCGGCGTTTGTGACGAACACGGCGAGCCACTTGGTGGACGTCCACGCTCTCATCCAATGGGAAAAGGGCACAGAGCTGAGCGCCGACGTCCGGTTGGATCTCCTGAAATGGAGACAACGTAAGTTAAACCAAACAAGTTTAAGTGACTCAAAGATTTAAACAAAATATGAAAAGGTGAGCTCACCTGTCCGTCCCGTCCAATCTTGACTGGCTTGTGTTCGTTCCAGGGGTTGGACAGGTGAGCCGTCTTGGTAAAAGGAAGTTCCCTCCTGTCAACGACAACACCAGTGTGTTAGGACACATCAACTGCCCCCATATACCCCAGCTGTTACCAGACTTGTTTTTGTTGTTGTTTACCTGCACAGCCAGTCGATTTTAAAGACTCCACCCAGCATCTTGGCGTTCATGCCAGCCGGAAGAACCCAGTGGATCGGAGATCCGCCGTGATGAGACTCTGAAGCCAATCGAGCAAAACCTACATATGAAGACCAAAGATAAAAAAACAAACCTTGTCAACAGAGAAACTCAAAAACGTTCCAGTAAACATTTTATCTCATGATCAAACTCAAAAACACGAAGGATTGTTGAAGCTTTCTCACCTTGGAATTTGCCGCTCTCCCTCACAGAGAAGACGAGGACGACGCTTCGAGCCGAGCGGAAAGCTGCGTTCAGCTTCTTCTCATTCACCGGCAGCGTCGACCACACGCCCTGAGTATCAACATAGCGTCATTAAAGAATCATCAACAAACAACCTGAGAGAGCGTGAACACGTCCTGAAACAATGATGTCACCACATGATGAAAACACGCTAATGGTAACGTACCTTTGCTTTAGCCAGTGAGACGTTTTCATGATTGTTGCTCTTGATGAGGAAGAAGCGAGCGTCTCGCAGGATGTAACGCAGCTTACTCGTGGGATCTGCAGGAACACAAAGGAGGATGTAATCTGATTACTTACAGCACAACAACACATCTGCTCCTGCGCATAAAATGAATTCTCAGATTAACGATGGGATGTGAACGCAGCGTCCTTACTCTCCATTCCTTTGCGAACGGCTCGGACAGACGACGACAACTTCTCCTGCTTCTTCTCTGAACCTTTCAGAATAAAAGCACAGGAACAGGCGAAAAATGTTATTTTAACAAGTTTTCAGTAAAATTATTAAAACAATTCCACTTTTTTGTCAAAAATTACAACTTTTACAACTGCAGAGAATAAATCCATCATTAACTTTAAAGACACTTGATGCTATTTGAACAGCCTCTTGATGGAGCTGAGCTGTCGACAAATTAAATATGCAACAGCTGACAATCTGTGATTAGTTAAACCTGAGCCTGTTCAAGCAGCAAAGTTTCTGTTGTTGTCGTCATGGTTACCTGAAGCCTCAGAGGCGGAGCCAGAGCGAGCCGACTCACCATCGTCTGAAAAACTAACGGAGGAGGCGGACCGCGAGTCGCCGGCCTCGCTCCGAGTGTCGTAGTCATTACCCTCGCCGCCTCCACGTCGCTCATACTCCTCCTCTTCCTCCTCCTCTTCGTCTTTCTCTCCTTCCTCTTCTTCCTCCTCCTCCTCTTCCTCTTCTTCTTCCTCCATTCCTTCCTCCTCCTCCTCTTCTTCCTCCTCCTGATCCTCCTCTTCCTCCTCCTCATCCTCTACATGGGAGGCAGCAGGGGAGGAGCTCCCTGACCCCTGTTCTGAGCCATACTCTGCTCCTGCCTCGTCCTCTGATTGGTTGTCTTCTTCATGTAGGGAGGGGCTTGCTCGCCGGTCATCACGCCGCAACTTCTGAAGATAGACAGGAAATGAATGTGATTGGCTGATAACACAGAATACTGTAAGTACTGGTATTTGTTCTTGCAGACGTAGCACCAATACCTGACTCAGACCCTCCTGGCCTCTCTGGGAGTCCCGGCGCCGAGCGTCCTCTCCCCCGCGGCTCCTGGTCGCTTCCCGGGTGCTTCGTCGTCCCTTTCTGTCATCATAGTATTCATGTCTGTAGCTGGTGGGGGGGTGTCGGCCACGGGGACTAGACACCGTCTTCTTTGATGAGGAGGAGGACGGCGGTGGGCCTGGGGCTCTCTTATTAGAGGAGGATGATCTGGATGGGCCATGACTTGATGAGGGGCGGAGCCTCTTCAGATCATGGCTGTCGGAGCGCTCGCTCTTCCTCTTTGTTCCTGAGAGACAAGAGGGTTTAAGATGTGATACAGGAAACAGGCAGGCGTGCACATCATCCACTGGTGTCAGTACCAGTGTGATAACGTGCATCGTCATCAGTACTATAATCAGTTATATAAGGAGTATTCGTAGTACCAGTGGTGACAGCAGTACCTTTCTTGTCGCTGACGTCTCGCTCACTCTCAGGATTGTAGAGCTCGTCGTCCTGGTCCGGGGCTTCAGTCAGAAGATCTTCCAGCACGTTCAGTTCTCCATCTAAAACAACACGCAGACATTAAAGTGTTGTTGTTTTCTACAAGATCAGTCTGTTGGGTCAGAGGTCAGATGTAACTCTGACCCCTGAGCATATGATAACAGGTCGTTTCTGTGGGTGGGGGTCTCTGGCAGTCAGACCAGTAAAGAGAAAGATGTGCTGTGTTGTTATTGTATGTATGTATGTTACTACAGATTGTGTCACCTCAGCCTGTAAATAATCTCTGTCTGTAACTGGCTGGACGTCCTGCGTCCAACCAGTTAAACCATATAAAACACTGTTTCATATGCTGCTATTGATCCTGTTCTTTATTAGGGACTCATTCATACAGTGATAAACTAAAGAGTGGTGAGAGGTTCAAGGCTTCAAATCCATATTTATATGCTGCAGTAAAACTGTATCATACTAAACAAACCACTCTACTGATTGATTCCCGTTTTCTTTATAATGAGGTCATTAGCCAATCACAACGTGGATCAATGATGTGGGGAAACTATAGTATCATCAAACTTCATGGGATGAAGAAGCAGAACACGCAGATTTGTAAACGGGGTCTGAGGGTCGTGGTTCCACACAGCGGGGAGGCATTAGCCGCGGCTAACTAGCATGATCGATGAGAAAGCACGCGCTGGCCTGCAGCCGGCCTCTGACTATATATGTGTATTAGTCTCCAGTCAAAGACGTTGGTGTTCGACCATAACTCATCAATGAACCTATCCGTTAGCGACCATCGTCTGAATGGGCCCGGTATCAACAGAACAAAGATAGCACGTATGCTAAAGCTAACTGCGGCTACAAAAGAAGCATGCTTGCGCCTCACCTTTGTCCTCACGCCGGTCGGCCGCCATCACCGCCGCTATGACGTGCTAAGGTACCTGCGAGTAAACCGGCTTTTTGTTCAAATCAAAGAAGAAACAACGACAAAAAATCTGGACATGGGGCAGCTGAAAGAGCAAATGGCGGACAGTCTGTTGTTAAAGCTGCTTCTTCTTCTCTCCTCGTGGCGGAGCTAACGTCCGGTTTAGCTACCGCCACCTTCTGGACCGGAGCAGGCTGTTGTCAAGATGCTGGAAAAACTGTCTGTAAAAATGGGATGTACAAATAAACTGCACAGCAACAACAGAGAGAGGGAATAGGACGTCAAAGAGTTATTACAAACTGTATTAAAGGTTCACTTTTATTTATTGTAATTTGTGGGCGGGGCTGACAACAACAGTCTGTCTCACAACAACAACATCACACCACTAATGTGTTGAGGTTTACACTTAAAATGTTTAAGCTACGAGACGCCGTCTGATACGAAGCAGGTGAATTGTGACCCTGCTGGCTTGCCGTAGAAGTTCGTTTGGAACGTTTCTTCTGAAAATCCTGTACAGGAAGTGGTTCGTGTAGGTTCGAAGCAGCGTCTGTCAGACCGGAAGTCCACGTCAGTCCTTACGCCAGGAGCTACACACCGACTGTAACTCGGACCGGACCTGGTTTCACTTGAGCCGTGTTAGTTGGGGGGTTTTATTTTCGCTTGGACTCCAAATGGCAGACGAGGCCACGCGCAGAGCTGTGTCGCAGATCCCGCTGCTCAAGACGCACGCGGGACCACGAGACCGCGCGCTGTGGCCGCAGCGGCTGAAGGAGGAGTACCAGGCGCTGATCCGGTTCGTGGAGCAGAACAAGGCGGCCGATAACGACTGGTTCCGCCTGGAGTCCAACGCAGACGGCACGCGGTGGACCGGCACGTGTTGGTTCATCCACGAGCTGCTGCGCTATGAGTTCCGGCTGGAGTTTGACATCCCAGTGACCTACCCAGACACTGCGCCCGAGGTGGCGGTTCCGGAGCTGGACGGGAAGACAGCCAAGATGTACCGCGGTGGGAAGATCTGCCTGACCGAGCACTTTGCGCCGCTATGGGCCCGTAACGCGCCGCGCTTCGGCCTGGCGCACCTGATGGCCCTGGGACTCGGACCGTGGCTCGCCGTAGAGATCCCGGACCTGATCAGCAAGGGGCTGGTGGTCCATAAGGAGGGACAGCGCGAGGTGGCGGCGGAGTGACGTCACCGGACCAATGTTATAAGACTTGCAAACAAGAGTTTGTGTTTGACTCCGAGTAAAACTGATGGGGAAGTGAATTCACTATGACGTTTAAAATGAATCACAAGATCTGGGATGGATAATAGTCATTAAAATGATGTTCATGTACATGTCTGTCTTTAACCTTTAACCTTGATGAGGTCATCATGTTCTGACATCAACACACACACAAACAGCAGCTCAGCTTGTTATATTTTAGTCTTTATTGTAGTCACTTCATTTTCTCTCTTCTCAGTAAACTTGAATAACCTCGCCCACTCAGACAGAGGCCACACCCCGTTCTCCTGTACGTTGCTAGGTGACGACTTCCAGTCCCAGGTCCTCACTGGCACGCTCCATGAGGCGCCATAATTCGCCATCACATAGTCCAGTGTTTCACATGGCACGCGAACTTTCAGCTCGAGAAGCTCCGCCCAGCAGAGTGAGAACTGGGGGAAGATGTATCTGTCAACAAAACAAAGAAAGAACGCAAAACTTCATTTTTACAACAGCTGGGGAGATTCAGCCAGGTGTGTTATCACCTGTCCCTGAGTCTTACTTGTCCTTACAGAGACTTTATTTCTCAAACTAATGTTTAACATTTAAACTTACTTGAACTTCCTGCCGCTCTTTGCCTGCGTCCCTCCGTTCCAGACGATGTCTCTGTCTTTATAGAAGAAGAAGACGTCCAGTTTGACGTCCTCACTCAGAAACGACAGCTCCAGACTGTCCTCCACCTGCACTTCAAAATAAAAGACGAGATTCAGTTTCACTATACATATGGTCACACTTACATTATTATGAACCATTTGGCTTCCTATACTTTCATGCTAATTAGCTTCAGAGTTAAATAAATACTGGATGTATATGTATGTAGATTCATTTTAAGATGATACGCCCTTCAGAGACATACAGTCCTTCCAAAATACAAACACTCCTGCTTCATGAAACATTGTTGGAATTAACCTACAAAAACAGAAATAAAAAGTTTGTCAGAACAATAAAGTTTTGACCTTTCCAAATTTGTGTTTGAGCGATAGACCAGCGTCTCTGAACGCTGCCTCGATGTCCGTCCTGAAGTCTATGATGAAAATCCCAATGTCAACGTCGCGACTGTATGAGATGATGCTGCACTGTCTGAACCAGCCTGCAGGGTGGGGGTGACAGATGTCCCTTAGTTACCCTGCCGTGTTAGCATGTAAGCATGTTAGCAGGTTAGCATCTTACCTAGACAGGTGCCACTGCTGAGCCAGAAGGGAATGTCGAGGCGAGCGAGGGTCCGAGCGGCTAAATGAAGCAACGACTTCACTTTCCTGCGAAAATCCACGGCGTTTGGAGACGAGTCGTCGGGGTAGAGCTGCGTTCACATTCAGGGGAGAGTGAGAACAAACTTTATTGATTATTGACATGGAGCTGATTCGTTCCTTTAAGATGAGATTTATGAATTTAAATAAAGTTCATAAAGTAAACTGAGTCAAGTCTTTTATGTCACATCTTCACTTTGTTCTTGGACCTTGTTATGTCTCTGTTGACAGCAGCAGTGTAGACAGACAGTGGGGCAATGATGTGCAGTAAATGATCAACACAGTCTGGGCTTGAACTGGCGATCTCCTGTTTCCGGGCTAGTTTATGCCCTTATGAACCTTGCTCTTGTTATCTTTTTCATGATTACACCAAGTTTCCTGTCCCCACCCCATCTATCACAATTAAAGTGCTGTGCCCTATCAGACCTGCAGGAAGTTGCGGGCATCACGGTATCGGCATTCCAGAAAGCGGGCGTGTCGCTGCTCGGACAGGAAACGGGAGATGTTGCGTGGCACTTGAACGTCGAGGCTGTCCAGGACAGTCAGGACCAGCTCCGGCCTGCAGGGGGCGACGCACAAAACCACCACCTTCATATTCACACTTAAAACTTAAAGGGGTGATCACATCTGGCAAGAGATTCATCCTGTCTACTAGAGATGATCCTCCTCTCTCTCTCTCTCTCTGCAGAGTGTTGTACCTGTCGTACGCCCCAGCATGACGTCCGTAGTCGAGCAGTTTGAATGGAGCAAAGCCTCGGTCTGCATTAGCTTTGAGGCGTAGTGCTCCGTGCCACAGGTAGTTCCCGCTGCGCTCGTACAGGAAGACCACCTGGGACAAAACATACTGTGATTCTGGGATGTTGCTATGTGGTTGCCATACGGCTTGAGTGTCACCAAGTGGCCCCACTCACCTGGATGGTGTAACCATGGAGGCGGAACAGGAAGTGGAGGGGGATGTCCTCTCCTGATAGGGTGTCCAGACTGGCCAATCGTGGGTCCTCTCCTCGCAGCTCCAGCAGCTCGAAGCCTTTCTGCTCAGCAGCCAATAGGAAGCCAGGCTGACAAAGGCAAAACAAATGTTTAACCTGGCGATGAATTACATTTAATAAAGTTTTATGATTTACTAATAAGAAAGAAGAAGAGTGTTACAGTGTCTCTGCTTCTGCCACTGTCCTCTCTGGACATATACTCACGTCGTACTTCCACAGGTTGGCCTGCAGTGCGAATGATGTGATTGGCCGGCCAGTACACAAAAAGCTGCAGTGCGGCTCACGCACCTGCCGGTCACGCTGCCGCAGTGCATCCTGGGAGAGCAATGTGAGTGCTGCTATGTCAGCAAGAAAGACTGGCAGCCGGAAACGCTGCGCTAAGGCAAGGAACTTCTTCACCGTCTGCTGCGGAGAACAGAAACAGGATAGTTACCATGGAGACTGTTGCCATGGCATTTACACACCAGATCACACACATAGCTAACATGGAGGTGCAGAGGTTCACATGAGTGCTGACTTACCCATTGGATGTCGCTGGCAGACAGGTGACCCGTTTGGCTCAGGATGTGAGGTCCTGGCTGCACAAAGAGCATGATGGGTAATATCAGAGACTGATGTCAACATTTACATCATTTTGCTGTTTGAAATATTTTGTTGTTTCATATTATTGTTTATTAGCGTCACGTGTGTTCTTACCTTGCTGACGTACTTCCGGTAGTAATATAACTGGAACAACAGGAACACAGAGCTGCAGATGATCAGCAGCGTTAAAACCGCCGTCCGGTTCACACGAGGCATCCGGTCACGCTGCACGGTGACCCGACGTCATGACATCACCGCCAGAGCGTTCCGCCCGCGATTTGATGCGACGCAACTTCAGGATAGCGTGAAAAACACCAATGTGTCTGCGGCATCTAGCAGCACCGCCATCTTTAAAACAACCGGAGGAAGAGGACGACCGCTTCCGGATGGGACCTTCACAGTAAAAGCCTGAAGCCGAGGTTGACAAAACATTTGTGTCAGTTTCCTTTCATAACGAAAAAACTTGTCATAATAGAGAATTGAATCAATAAAGAGACATTGTATGCTTTGCTTGCTATTGGTAGTCGATATATTGTTGATAAATGTGACCACTTCCTCTTGTTGAGGAAAAACTAATTCAATATCTGTAAATGAAATTAAATGATCAGATCTACAAATGTCAGCTCGGGTTTTTTTTCAAGAACTGTAGATTTAGAATAACATCACGTTGGTTTGGATTTCAAACCTTTGTATATCTAATTATTAATCATCTTTAGCTAGTTTCACCTTCATGGGATAAAACTAAAATCTCAGGGAGGCAGCAAAGATGAATGAGAAGCCCAGTGATGCTTTAATTAAAAATACAGAGCTCAGTCATTGGACCTGGTCAGTAAATGAAATGGTATTTAAGACTGCGATACGTCGCCCAGGGAAGATCAGAGTACTTGAATACTTAAAGTACTGTGTCCTGCAAATGTAACGGTACTTTACGTCTGCAGCCAGTGACACACACAAACAAGATGGCGGAGGGCAGCAGCAGTTTGTTCACAACAAAAAGACCGTGCTAAAACTTTGTTCAACTTTCTTTTCCCCACTCTGATCGGGAATATGAGAGGCCCCAGACACCTCTAACGGTTCGTTTACCGGCGGTGTGTGTTTCCCCGGTGATGTTTCCGTGAAGCTGCCGCCGTCTGAAGCGGAGTTTGGTCGTTTCCTCCAACGGGGAAGGTAAGAGCAGCGGCCGCGCTGTTAGCTTAGCTCCGTGCTAACCGTTTGTTTTGGTGGGATGTCGGTGGGGTAGGACCGGTCCTTGGACCGACCCGGAAAGATCACACGGTGCTGTGACACCGAGGAGAAGAAGAGCGGGGGTAATAATGTGAAGTACCGCGGCTGCTCTGTCTTTAACTCGGGAAAGACGCGATGAGCCGCCGGATAGTTATGTTAAGCTAACGTTTAGCCTAGCTAACAACTGCCCACGGTTACTCTGTGTACTACAGCAGTCAGTCATAGTACTACTGTACTACTGCAGTTAGTGAAAGTACTTCTGTATGGACTGATTGTACTACTGCAGTTAGTGGTAGTACTTCTGTATGGACTGATAGTACTACTGCAGTTAGTGATAGTACTGCATTCCGTGATAGTACTACTGTATGCACTGTTGGTACTACTGCAGTTAGTGATAGTATTACTGTGTCCAGTGATAGTAGTAATCCTGTGATGATACTACTGCAGTCTGTGATAGTACTACTGTATCCAGTGATAGTACTACTGCAGCCAGTGGCAGTATTACTGCAGTGTGTGTGTATAATGGGGGGGGGGCAGATACATTTGTGAAAGTGAAAATGTAATAAAATGATAAACATGGTGGTTAGATTAATAATTATTGATCAGTCTTCTCCTCTGAGTCATGACAGTAACAGATACCTGTTGTCCAGGTGAGCTGATGACGACAATGAAAGTTAATGGCCTCAGCTGATCAGTGATCACAGCATCTTATCAACGAGCCGAGGGTCAGTACACAAAGTACTGCAGTATTAGCTGTTTGTACTCCTGTAAGACGTGTACCAGTAACATTGAAACGACAACTTATACTGTTGTGAATCAGTCCAATCAGCACTACCACAACGTGTGTGTGTGTGTGTGTGAGATGTACGTGGGCTCTGATTGGCTGATGGCTCAGAGACAGGTGAGGCAGTTTTGTGTGTGTATGACTTCAGGTGTGTGATTATACACACATTTAATATTAATGTGCAGTCACCAATCAGCATTTACCTGGCAGACCCACAATGCAACACTCTCTGTCCCATTGCTACGCGGTCGCTCACTCCTTCACCTCCTCCTCCTCCTCCTTCACTCTCTCACTCGTTCACTCACCCCCCTATCATCATCACTGTCAGCTGAGGAGACACTTCTCCACTGTGTGTGTGTGTGTGTGTGTGTGTGTGTCAGTAACCCGGTCAGTCTGCCTGCAGTAGCTTCTGCAAAGCATGCTGGGAATAAGAGGTGGGGGCTGCCCCTCCCTCCTGCTCCCCCATCTGCCTGTTTCTGGCTCCTGATTGGTTGCTTGCTCGCCCAGCTGACTGCTCTCTGTCAGACAGAGAGAGAGAGGGAGGGAGATGGAGGCGACAGCGATGGGGTGAGCTGCCATTTTCTCTTTCTTTATCCAGCATCTATCCATCCTTCCTTCATTCATTCGCTTTCATCTGCTTTCATGAAGTGATGAATGGATTAGTGGGAGAGGAGGAGGGAGGGAAGGGGGGAGGGAGGGGAGGGAGCGGGGGGTCTTCATTGTCTGTTCTCCACTCGTTTTTCTTTGGTTTTAATTTATTCTGTTTTCTGTGATGGAGGGATAAAAAGAGAGAGAGAGAGGGAGGGGGGCGAGAGAGGGAGGATGGAGGGAGAGGAGAGAGGGAGAGGAGGAAACGATGAAGGAGGGATGAGAGAAAATGGAGAGAAAATGGCCGATCAGTGATGGAGGATGGAGGACACAGAGGGGGGAGGGGGGAAGGGGGGGGGTGAGGGGTCTTTATTGTTATTGGTGTCATGGACTGAACTGATCACTGATCAATGTCATTGATGAAACAGGAACAGGCGTCCACGTCCAGTCTGAGTCTGTAGTAGTGTACAGTAGTACTGTAATAGTGCGTAGTAGTACTGCAGTGGTGTGTAGCAGTACTGCAGCAGTATGTAGTAGTAATGCAGTACTAAATAGTAGTAGTGCACTAGTGTGGTAATCTTGCAGAAGAATGTAGTAGCCATGCAGTAGTGTGTAGTAGTGCAGTACATTAGTGTGTAATATTACTGCAGTAATGTACAGCAGTACTGTAGTAGAGTATAGTAGTAGTGCAGTAGTGTGCAATAGTACTGTAGTAGTGTACAGTTCTAGTGCAGTAGAGTACAGTATTACTGTAGTAGTGTACAGTAGTATAGCAGTACTGCAGTAGTGTGCAGTAATACTGTAGTAGAGTACAGTAGTACTGCATTAGTGTACAGTAGTGCTGTAGTAGTGTATAATAGTACTGCAGTAGTACCTTTGATGTAGAAGTCTAAGGTTTTTCCTTTTGATTGATTGATTGATTTGATTTGATTGATTGATTGATTGGTGTCTCAGCTGTTTGATCATTGAATCAGTGTTTTATTCTCTTGTCAAATGTCTGAGCAGCTAATAATTGGTATCAGTTTAATTATAGATCATCGATTATATATTTGTGTACAAAAACACCCTGATGTCACAGTGATGTCACAGTGATGTCATCATGGCTCAGACTCGCTCCTGTCTCGTTGCATTGTGGGAAATGTCAGCTTCAATGGTTTTGCAGCTGCTGATTGGGTGTTTACAGCCGGGGTGACCTGCGCTGTTAAAAGCCACAGCTAATACCAATTTTCATATTGATTAATCAGCTGATTGTTTCTGTGGTTAACCCATCGATCACATGTTCAACACCAACACGTCCTCACATCAGAGTTTCTCTGTCCTGTGAGAAAAAACAAATACTCCCAGTCCAGAAAACATCTGAACTGATGAATACGTTTCCATTTGTGCAATCAACTAATTGATTGATTGAATAATGGCATCATCTGTCTGCTGAAGAGCTCAGCCGGAGCTCAGCCGGAGCTCAGCCGGAGCTCAGCCGGAGCTCAGCCGGAGCTCAGCCGGAGCTCAGCCGGAGCTTAGCCAGAGAGGTACACTGAGTGTTTTTGCTTTTAGAGGAGGAGTCACATGTTCAGTTCATGCAGCACGACAGTGAAATCAACATTACTGTGGTCATCTGCTGGAGTACATGAAGTATTACTGCAGTACTGGTGTAGTAGTTATACTGTAGTACTGCTGAAGGCCAGTCGACCCGGAGTCTCGTGGTCAGTCTGAGGTCAAGAGTCCAAGCATCTGATCACATCGACCACCTCGTACCTCTCGCTGGATTGTAGTACATCGTATGTTGTTGTGTTGTTTGCAGGTCAGCTGTGGGTCCTTCAACATGGCGGCAGCGTCCTATGACCAGCTGCTGAGGCAGGTGGAGGTGTTAAAGATGGAGAACTCCAACCTGAGGCAGGAGCTGCAGGACAACTCCAACCACCTGACCAAGCTGGAGACAGAGGCCTCCAACATGAAGGTCAGCCCGCACCACCACAGTACTGCAATACTGCGTTACTGTACATACCACACAACTGCAGTACTGCTGCCAGTACTACTGCAGAGATATTGCAGTAGAACTACTGAGGTACTGGTATCTGCTGTCTGCCTCTCTCTCTCTCTCTCTACCATGTAAACTCAGTGTCTCTCTCTCCTCAGCCCAGAATAGACTTGTGGTATTTTCCACCAATCACGCGCTGTCCTGAGCTTCAGAATGAGCTCCTTGTTGTTGTGCGCAGTGAGATATCTGTGTGTGTGTGAGGATCTCGGTTTTCCACAGACGGCTGAGGAAACCTGTCAGAGTGAGGTGTCTGTGCCGTGCGATCATCTTCGTCTTGTTTATTTCCTGCTGTCGCCGATGTTGTCTGTGTCTTTGATTGTTGATTTGCGTCGTTCTCTTCGGTCTCTTCTTGCTCGGCCCTGTTGTGTTTCCAGTTGTAGTTTTATTCTTCTTGTGGTCGGCCATTCTTTATTGTCCGCTTCTTCCTCTCCCAAGTCGCTCACTTCCTGTTTCCTGTTTCCCGTTTCCTGTTTTGTGTGGATGAGCAGCAAACAGTCAGAGAGTTGTTAGTTTCATCATGTCGCTGTATGAGCGATGTCGTTTCATCGTGGTGAGTGAACAAAGCCTCAGTCTTTTATTCTGAAAAACAGGGCGAGAGACTCCGAGAGCAAAGAGAGAGAGAGAGAGAGAGTTTTTGAATCAATTTGTTGTTGTTTTGTTTGTGTTTAAATATTTGTTGGTTTATTGATTGATCATGGTTTATGTCCTGTGATGTGTGTGTATGTGGCGCCCCTGGTGGTCACATCAGGAAAAAATCCCTGTTGCAGACAGTGACGCACTGTGATGTCACTGTACCACGTGTATTGTCTCATGTGAAACAGGAAGTGCTGAAGCAGCTGCAGGGCACCATAGAAGAAGACTCTGGAGAGGCTTCGGGATCTCAGCTAGAGCTCATTGAACGACTGAAAGGTGAACAAAACAAACGCACCAACTGTGTTACTGATTTACCATTCGCTGCTTGGACACACACACACACACACACACACACACACACACACACACACAGTTTAATCAGTTGTCTCTCTCTCTCTCTCCTCCAGAGATGAGTCTGGACTCTGCAGGTTTTAAGTCCAGGTCCAGGCCTCCTCTTCCCACCTCGTCCTCCTCCAGCTCCACCTCCTCCGGTTCAGCTCCTGGAGGAGCAGCCGGAGGCTCTGCAGCTCCAGGTCCATCGACGACCACGGCCTTCCCCAGGAGAGGGCTGCCGTCTGCCGGCAGAGACAGCCATGACCGCTGCCTGGAGGAGCTGGAGAAGGAGAGGTACTGAGAGTACTTTTACCACTGTGTACTGTGCAAGTACTACTACACAGTGCATACTGTACTTCCACTTCCACTGTGGCCGTGCTGTGACCTACAGCTGTGTCTCTGTAACTTCTTGGCTTCTGTCCTGCTTTCTTATTGGCTGCTGCTCACCTGCAGGTCTCTGCTATTGGCTGAGCTGGAGAAGGAGGAGAAGGAGAAGGACTGGTACTACGCTCAGCTGCAGAATCTCACCAAGAGGATCGACAGTCTGCCGCTCACTGAGAACGTACGACAACTTTCTACTCTGTATTCTGTCCCTGAATATTACCCATGATCCTCCGCTGCTGCTGCAGAGAAGCCGTCAGCGTCTCAAGTTGTCGCTTGTTGTTTCAGTTCACTCTGCAGACAGACATGAGCCGTCGACAGCTGGAGTTTGAGGCTCGTCAGATCCGCTCAGCGATGGAGGAGCAGCTGGGCTCCTGTCAAGAGATGGAGAGGAGAGCACAGGTAGGAGCACACCTGGAGGCCGCCGACCAGCTCACCTGCCTGCTGGTGTGGTCAAAGCACGCAGGGCTCATTAGTCTCCTAATGATGTCATGGAGACTTACACCATGTATGTGTGTGTGTGTGTGCACAGGCTCGTGTGTCTCGTATTCAGCAGATTGAGAAGGACATCCTGAGACTTGGGGCACGCCTGCAGGTGAGCCCACCTGTCCTCCATGGTGTTGTGTTCCCAGCTGTGACAGATGTTTACTTTACCTCCTGATCTCTCTCTCTCTCTCTCTCTCATCAGGTGGAGGCAGCTCAGGGGTCGAGCGACAGCAGCGGATTGGCTGGAGCTCAGGTCAGCATCAGCAGCAGATTTATAGTTGTACATGTTGTTGTTGTTTTTCATAATTCTGATCTTTACTCTTGTTTTGTCCTCCTCCAGAGCGCCAGCACCCGATTGGACCACGAGCCGGCCAATGAGACCAGTTACTCTGTGCCTCGACGAATCACCAGCCACCTGGGCACCAAGGTGAGATGCTCTCTCTTACCCCACTTCCAAGCTGTAGGAGATCGGTGTTTGTGATGTAAAGGTCAATGCTCTGCGTTGCCCCCTGCAGGTGGAGATGGTGTACAGTCTTCTGTCCATGTTGGGGACTCACGATAAAGACGACATGTCACGGACGCTTCTCGCCATGTCAAGCTCACAAGACTCGTGCATCGCTATGCGTCAGTCCGGCTGTCTGCCGCTGCTCATCCAGCTGCTGCACGGCAACGACAAGGACTCCCTGCTGCTCGGTAACCATGGTGGATTTGGAGCTGCTGATATCTCACCTCGCTTTTTTTTTAGTTGTCTCATTTAAGTAATTCTTCCCGTTGCCCAGGTAACTCCCGTGGCAGTAAGGAGGCCCGAGCACGAGCATCAGCGGCGCTGCACAACATCGTCCACAGTCAGCCGGACGACAAGCGAGGGCGGCGTGAGATCAGAGTGCTCCACCTGCTGGAGCAGGTACGGCATTACTGTGAGGCCTGTTGGAGCTGGCAGGAAAACCACGAGAGGGGCGTGGACCAGGAGGACAACCCCAGTGAGTGATGTCACACGCACTCCACCCAATTGGAGGGCAGAGTCACATACAAGTCTGATGCATCACTTTTATTATGATTGTTGATAGTATGTTATTATTGTCAATGATTATTGGTTTGTTTTAAACGTAATCAATATAGTTAGTCGTTAACAGTGTGATGATGTGTTCAGTGCCGTCTCCAGTGGAGCATCAGATCTGTCCGGCCGTCTGCGTCCTCATGAAACTTTCCTTCGACGAAGAACATCGACATGCCATGAACGAGCTGGGTGAGTCTGAATGACTGTGTACTGCCCCCCCCCGCTTCTAATCCTGGTCCTGGTCCTGGTCCTGGTCTTCACTCTGGTCTGTGTCCCTGCAGGTGGTCTTCAGGCAGTGGCTGAGCTCCTGCAGGTCGACTGTGAGATGTTCGGTCTGAGCAGTGACCACTACAGCGTCACTCTGCGACGCTACGCCGGCATGGCGCTCACCAACCTAACGTTCGGTGACGTGGCCAATAAGGTTTGAGAACTTTGCTGCTGGTTCCGTTTTCTAGGTCATGATGTCATCAACGGTTTTTTAATGTGTATTATTTCCCTTCACCAGGCCACGCTGTGCTCCATGAAGGGCTGCATGAGAGCGATGGTCGCCCAGCTTAAGTCTGAGAGCGAGGACCTGCAGCAGGTATGTTCGCCCGTTACCGTGGCAACTGTACGTCACCTGTCACAGCAACGTCTCCTGCTGACTGAGTGTGGTCTGTTTTCAGGTGATAGCGAGCGTGTTGAGGAACTTGTCGTGGCGTGCTGATGTCAACAGCAAGAAGACGCTGCGAGAGGTCGGCAGCGTGCGCGCGCTGATGGGCTGCGCCCTCGAGGTCCAGAAGGTAAGTAAAAACGTTTGTGTCTGTTTTGGTTGTTTGCACCCAGCGTACTCTAAACTTCTTCTTCTGTGGTGCTTCCTAATCAGGAGTCGACCCTGAAGTCGGTACTGAGCGCGCTCTGGAACCTGTCGGCTCACTGCACGGAGAACAAGGCGGACATCTGTGCTGTGGACGGCGCTCTGGCCTTTTTGGTGGGAACACTGACTCATCGCAGCCACACCAACACGCTCGCCATCATCGAGAGCGGCGGAGGCATCCTGCGCAATGTGTCCAGCCTGATCGCCACCAACGAGGCGCACAGGTAAATGTCAGTCAATAGACACACGTGTTGTGACAGGTGAGTGTCCGAAGCCTCACCGTGTCCCTCTGTGTCGCCTTACAGGCAGATCCTGCGTGAGCACGGCTGCCTGCCAACGCTGCTGCAGCATCTGAAGTCTCACAGTCTGACCATCGTGTCCAACGCCTGTGGGACGCTCTGGAACCTGTCAGCTCGAGACGCCAAAGACCAGGAGGCATTATGGGAGCTAGGCGCCGTGGGAATGCTGCGTAACCTCATCCACTCCCGCCATAAGATGATCGCCATGGGTAGCGCAGCCGCCCTCCGCAACCTGATGGCCAATCGCCCAGCACGATACAAGGACACCAGCGTGGTGTCTCCCGGGGCGGGAGCGCCGTCGCTGCAGGCACGGAAACAGAAGGCGTTATTCGAGGAGCTGGATGCGCAGCAGCTGTCTGAGACTTTTGACAATATCGACAACCTGAGCCCGAAGGCGGCGCACAGGAAGGGGCGGGGCTGTAATGGCACCGGAGGAGGAGCAAGTGCAACGCGCTCGTACACCAACACACCGGTGCTGTCGAGCCCAAAAAATGGAGACGGCTCAAAGAGGACGGGGGACGACTCGGCGTACCCACGGCCAGTGTTCCCGCCCAGTGTGCGAGCGTCCAGTGACAGCCTGAATAGCGTGACGAGCGCTGATGGCTACGGCAACCGTGGTAAAACGAAACCGTCATCAGAGCCGTTCTACTCTTCAGACGAGAGCGGAGCCAACAAGTGCTGCGTCTACAGGAAGTACCCCGCCGACCTGGCCCACAAGATCCGCAGCGCCAACCACATGGCTGATGATGACGGCGCCGAGCTGGACACGCCAATCAACTACAGTCTGAAGTACTCTGACGAACAGCTGAATTCTGGGAGACAGAGTCCGAGTCACCGCGGTGGAATTGAGAGTGACGAAGACAACGGGCAAGATGGCGGGATCACGAGGAGGAACAACGGCAGCGATTCGGCAGCGAGCACCAGTCGCATGGCAACTGTCCAGCCACCACGCTACGTTGTCGTCTCGGCAACGTCCAATTACAGTGGCGACTCAGCAGGCGAGCAGCCAATAGACTACAGCCTTAAGTACGGCACCGAGGCTGCTCGTAAACCATTGTTCAAGTCGGAAGAGGCCACCGCCCCTTCCCTACCCCCTCCCTCATCCACTACTGCTAGTAAGCTCCGCCCCCCACCACCAACCTCCAATCGGGTTGTGTCTAAAAACAACCAGGAGTCGACGCAGACATACTGTGTAGAGGACACGCCCATCTGTTTCTCCAGAGGCAGCTCGCTGTCATCGCTGTCATCAGAGGAGGAAGAGGATGGAGATGTCATCGGCAGAAAGAGGAGGGGCGGCAGCATCGTCAGCGGCGCCGGCGGAAACGACTACCCGACGCTTCCTGTCAGCGAGAAGGATGCTCACGAGCAGCAGCAGCAGCGGCAGCAGAAGGAGGCAGAGAGCCAGACCGCGGCCGCTCCCTCCACACGAGGCCGACGGGGTCATCACCACCACCACGCCCACCACCACCATCACCACAATGTGACATCATCATCGGGCGCCCGGACTCCTAAAAGCCCGCCGGAGCAGCCGTACGCTCAGGAGACGCCTCTGATGTTCAGCCGCTGCACGTCCGTCAGCTCCCTCGACAGCTTCTCCACATCCTCCATCGCCAGCTCTGTGCGCTCCAGTGAGCCGTGCAGCGGCGTGCCGAGCGGCGTGGTCAGCCCCAGCGATCTGCCCGACAGCCCCGGACAGACCATGCCGCCGAGCCGCGCCAAGACGCCGCCACCGCCAGCGCCGAAGACCAAGGAGGAGGAGACGGCCAAGAAGAAGGATGAAGAGGAGAGCAGCGCCGACGTCCTGCTTCACTTTGCCACTGAGAGCACGCCGCACGGCTTCTCCCGCGCCTCCAGTCTGAGCGCGCTCAGTCTGGACGAGCCGTACATCGCAGCGGAGATGAAGAAGAAGAAAGAAGAGGAGGTTGGCGTGAACGAGGAGCAGAAAGAGGAGGAGGCGGCAAAACAAATGCTCGATGAGTCGGACGACGATGATGACATCGAGATCTTGGAGGCGTGCATCAACATGGCCATGCCCAAGTCGTCACGGAAACCAAAGAAGCAGCAACCAGCCGCGCCACGGAAACCCAGCCAGCTTCCTGTCTACAAGCTCCTCCCACCACAGAGCCGCACCCAATCACAGCAGAGAAAGGACATACCTCCACCAGCCCGGAAGAGGTGCCAAGAGTTTACTGTGTGGAGGGAACGCCGCTCAACTTCTCTACCGCCACCTCGCTCAGTGACCTCACCATTGACTCTCCGCCCAATGAGGAGGCAGCTGCCGCCATCATGCCTGTGGCGCCGCCTACCTGCACCCAGAGGAAGCGGCCCGGACTTCCTGAAGGTGAGAATGGGGATGACATCCTTGCCGAGTGCATCAGCGCCGCCATGCCCAAAGCCAAACCCAGGAAACCAATCAGAGCAGCAGCAAACACTGAACACCTCCAAGGCCCTCCCCTCCCCCCACCTCTCCCTCCACCAGCCCCGCCTCCACTCGGCACTCAGCAGCAGCAGCAGCAGAAGAAGAAGCCGACGTCTCCAGTGAAGCCAATGCCTCAGCGGGCGGCATACAGTGTCACCACGGCAACAGCCACCAAAGCAAAGCCAGGGTTTGCCTTCGACTCGCCACGACACTACACCCCTATCGAGGGAACACCGTGCTGCTTCTCACGCAACGACTCGCTCAGCTCCCTTGACTTTGACGAAGACGACGGTGGCGGCGACAAGGATGACGAGGAAAAGAAAACAAAAGAAGATGGCAGGAAGAGGAAACAGCAGACGGCGGCCATCTTCCCTCGAACCAAACCAGCAACCAATCAGACGGCGACGGATGAGAAGCAGAAGTTCGCCATTGAGGACACGCCCGTCTGCTTCTCCAGGAACTCGTCACTGAGTTCACTGAGTGACATCGACCAGGAGAATAACAACAAGGAGTTTGCGCCGCCGCCGCCACCGTCGGAGCCACAAGATGGAGGTAAAGCAGGAACAAAGTCTCCTCCTACTACGCAGCTTGAATCAAAGCCCCGCCCCACTGCTGCTAGTGGTTACGCCCCCAAAGCCTTCCACGTGGAGGACACGCCCGTCTGCTTCTCCAGGAATTCGTCACTGAGCTCACTCAGCATCGACTCCGAGGACGACCTGCTGCAGGAGTGCATCAGCTCCGCCATGCCCAAGAAGAAGAAGAAAGCTGCCACCGCCGCTGCCCCTGGTCCCGTAGCAACGCCACTTCCTGTTCCCAAAACCGATGACGGTATTCTTGCTGAGGAGGAGCCTTCAGAAGCGCCGAGAAGCCCCGCCTCCCCCGATTCAGAGTCATTTGACTGGAAGGCGATCCAAGAGGGCGCCAACTCCATCGTCAGCAGCCTGAACGCTGCCGCCGCAGCCTCATCACTATCTCGCCAACCTTCGTCGGACTCGGACTCCGTCCTGTCACTGAAGTCTGTGGGCTCGCCATTCCGGCTCCCAACAGCCAATAACAATGCAGAGGAAGAAGAGATGGAGGAGAAGGAGGAGGTAAAACGAGGAGCACGGATTCTGAAGCCAGGAGAGCGCAGCACGCTGGAGGCCAAGAAGAAGGAGGAGGAAGAGGAAGCTGCGAAGGCGCTGAGAGGCGGGAAGAAGGTGTACCGGAGTCTGATCACAGGAAAGCCAAGGGCGGAGCCCGCAGCTAGGGGGCGGAGCAAACCCAGGGCAGCAGCAGTTGCCAAAGCTCCTGGCAGTAGCGAAGACAGAGGGGGTGGTTCATCTCGGGACTCCACGCCATCTCGCTCCACAGCACCCAATCAGAAGGGAGGGAAGCTGTCGCAGCTGCCGCGCACAGCATCTCCAGGAAGTGCGTCATCATCATCGTCGGCCTCCAGACCGGCCAAACAGAGCACGGCAGCGAGGAGCAATGGCGGCATCCCAAGGAGCGAGTCGGCCTCAAGGGTCAGCAGTTCTGTAGCAGCAAAGAAGCAGAAGGCGGAGCCTGAGAAGCCGGCGCTTGTCCGTCAGTCGACCTTCATCAAGGAGACTCCAAGTCCAACGCTGAAAAGGAAGTTGGAGGAGTCTGCTGCCGCCGCAGCGTCTGCCTTAGAATCGCCGTCCAGTCCTGATGCACCGCTGCCGCCAGCAACCAGGAGACATGACGTGAACCGCTCGCACTCTGAGAGCCCCTCGCGCCCACAGGAAGTGGCTGCATCACGTTTCAGCCGCACTGGCACCTGGAAGAGGGAAAACAGTGGCGGTGGAAGTGGAGGGAGTGGTGGGAAACATTCAACCTCTTTACCACGCGTGGGGACATGGAAACGGACAGGAAGCTCCTCCTCAATACTGTCAGCGTCATCAGAGTCCAGTGAGAAGGGGCGGAGCGAGGAGGAGGGCGCCATGAGGTCCAAAGGGACGTGGAGGAAGGTGAAGAGCGGCAGCGGCTCGTCGACCGGCCGCAGCTTCACCGACAAATCGGAGGACGTGTGGGTTCGTCTGGAGGATTGTCCGGTCAACAACCCGCGCTCCTCCTCTTCCTGTTCAGCTCGCTCACCCACTGCTACCAATGCCCCGCCCGTCATTGACAGCCCCGCCCCCTCTAAGATTCCATCCTCCTCCTCTTCCTCCTCCTCCAACCTCAACCTGCGTCGCAGCTGCGAAAGCCTTGATGACAAACCGTCACCCCCTGAACGGCAGCAGCCCCAACAGCCGCAGCAGCAGCAGCGCAGTCAGCAGCGCAGCGGCGCCGTGGCCGCTCGGGTCAGCCCCTTCAACTACACACCAAGCCCACGGAAGAGCAACGCTGATGTCGCCGCCACCACCACCACCACGGCAACCAGCACAACATCATCATCAACTACCCCCACACGGCCTTCACTCATCCCCACGCCTGTGACCAAGAAACGGGAGCCAAAGGGTGGAGAGGGCGGTGGCGGTGGAGGCGGTGGTGGAGGCAGCGGCAGCAGTGGCGGTGAGCGAGGCTCATACATTGTGACGTCAGTGTGAAAACTCCAGACGTTACAAAGGCCGCCACAGTTGGGACAGTGTAAATATGGAGAGAAAAGTGTTTGTGAACTGAACTGTACAGGAAGTGAGTCTGTATTTAAGTGCTAACTCCGCCCCCTCACCTCCCTCCTCTGCCCTCATTGGCTCCTCTCACCTGTCAGTCAAGCTTCTTTATTCAACGAGAGAAAACTTTAGAAAGAACTTTTTATGTTTTTATACCACTAAAAACGATGTTTAGCGCTTAGCTCCACCCCTCTGCCTGTGACCCTGCATGGCCCCGCCCCCACCCTTAATGATGACAGTTACCATGGTGACATAACGCTGATGATGATGATAACGATAACAATGTTTCTGCTAGCTGTAGCGTCTGAGCTGATTCTGCTCTTCTGGAAGTTTTCATGTTTTTTTTTTGTTGTTTTTTGTTGTTTTTTTTTTTACCTAAGTTTTGTTCCGATGGAAAACCTGAAGGTCTGAAAGCTGAAGGTCTGAAAGCTACAGGTCTGAAAGCTACAGGTCTGAAAGCTGAAGGTCTAAAAGCTGCAGGTCTGAAAGCTGAAGGTCTAAAAGCTGAAGGATTTAAAAGCTGAAGGTCTGAAAGCTGAAGGTCTGAAACTTGAAGGTCTGAAAGCTGAAGGTCTGAAAGCTGAAGGTCTAAAAGCTGAAGGTTCGACCTGCGACTGAAAAGATCTGAACTGAATTAGTGAAAAAGCCACCAGAAGGTTTTCCTCAGAACTTCACTCACACTAACTTTAACTCCAGGGAGGACGTTTGTTTGTTCGTTGCGATTGAACTTTAAAAATCCTGAAACTGCTGAAAACTTCCCGCTCTGTCGCCTTGGAAATGAATAACACTGTAAAACTTAAGTTATTGCTGTAAAACCTTAAAACCTTTTAACTTTGAAGCACATAATGTAAAACAAAATGATTTTTGCCAAAACGTTTCCACAGTTTTATTCTGGGCCTCGATGTTGATTCGCACTGTTTTTATGTTGCTGGAGGAAAGAAGGCAAAAACTTTTGGTGAAATGTTAAAAACATTAAATAAAATTCAACATTTTAGGTGCAAACTGTCCTGAGTTGTGTCGGTGTGTTTCAGTGTTTTGTGTGGTGGTGAGATTCACAGATTGTCCACTCAGGGCCTCTGTAGTCAACGGTCCGATCCTCTCCCCTCATACGGTGCTGTGAGAAAACACTTGTTTGTTTTTTTGCATATTTCTCAAACTTAAATGTTTAAGATCATTAAACTAATTTTAATATTAGACACAAATAACCCAAGTAAATATAAAATGCACTTTTAAAATGGGGATTTCATTTATTAAGGGAAAAAAGCCAGTGGAAATAACCACTGAATCAACTTCTGCTTTGAATATGAATGAAACCAGAGTGAGGTGCAGACATGGGACTGTTTTTATGTTTCATTCTCAGCTGCTCTCAAAAATAAAATGTCTGAACAACATTCAACCACTTTCTCGAAGGCTGATATTAAAAGAAAGTGATGTTAAATTCACGACGAAGACACAAATGAATCTAAACCGACTCATCAAAAACAGAGAAAAGCAACAACTGTGAGACTGAAATGATAAAACCATCAATAATAGAGTGACCGTCTCATCTTCCAACCCTTATTTTGACAGTACAGACCGGAAGTGAGACATGATGTCATGGGATATCACTTCCTGTCATTGCCCACAGCCTCTCTCTCTCTCTCTCTCTCTCTCTCCCCCTCTCTCTCTCTCTCTCTTTAGGTGATGGACTCTCAGAAGGTAAGAATCGGACCATCGATGATAATATCGATAATATCTGATCAGGTTGCAGTGGGTGAGTCACGCAGACAACACATGGGCAGAGAGAGGGGGAGGATTAGCTAGCTGTTAGCGGTTAGCTGTTCACTCGCTCTCCCGTTCAGTTTCTATGTCTCTCTCTCCCTCCCTCTCTCTCTATGGTCGAGTGAGCATCGCTTTGAATGAGGGATTTATAGATAAGTCTCTCTCTCACTGTGGTCGAGTCACCATCAGAATGAATGTATTGGTTATTGATTAACCTCTGTTCAGGTGATTGTTTCTCGTCAGGTAACTCACCTCTTTCATTCTCTATGTAACTCGACCTTCCTCTCTCCCCCTCTCTCTCTCTGTCAGTGTAACTCTATCTCGCTCTACCAATATATGAAACGTATTGGAAAGGTCAAAATATTATTGATAAATTACTGAGTCACTGCAGATTATAGATGAGTAAGGTGACTGCAGAGGTCAAAGGTCACATGGAGATGTCACGTTGGACACTGACAGGTACATTTATTTGTGTAATGATGGAATCATATATATTTTTTTGTAAACAGGAAGCTCTGCGCAGGATCATCAGCACATTGGCCAATAAGAACGAAGAGCTCCACAGCTTCCTGGAAGCGGTCGACAACACGCTGACAGGCCTGCAGGTTGGTCGCCAAGGGGGAGGGGCTTACAGAGGCTGGGAACATATTCAGGTAACACATAACAACAACAACAACAAACAACTGTTAACTTTGTCCAATCAGGAGGAGTCATGTAAGGTGATGTCAGACCTGGAGGCGGAGCTTGAGCTCTTGAGGTCTGCTTTGGAGGAGAAAGGGGTGGAGCTCCATGACATCATCAAAGAGGAGAAGCTCAGAAAGGAGGCGGAGCTACAGGTGAATTTAAATTAAATTAGTTTGACTTTTTTTGTTAATTTTGTTAATTTTTTATTTTTGTCTGAAGATTGTGTGTCACATGTCATCAGCTCGTTTCCATGGCAACCTCATCTGGCTCACAAACACGCAGCGCCGAGGTGTGAAATTGTGTCTGTGGCCTTCGAATGTGATAAAAGTCACATGATCACAGATGTGATGTCATCGACAGGCGATCAATGAAATGTTGTTGTTGTTGTTTTCAGAAGCAGCTGTCCGCGGGGAAGTGCGCTCTGCTGTCATGTGAAGAACTGCTGGAGTTTGCGAATCAAACGCTGACCATCAGCAGTGAAGAAGAGTTCCTGCAGGTGAGTGACGTCGACGAGCCGCAGACAGAACGCGTACAGATCAATAACTGTCATCAATATAATAAGTCTCTTTGATCTGTGTGATTTTCAGGCTGCGAAACAAATCAAAGAAAGGTACGTCCCAGTTCCACTGCGTTTTAATCTGAACGTACGTTTGTGTTGAACTGAACCACTTCATGTTTGTCGTCATCGTTAAGTTTCCATCACTTTTCACTGGTTTGTTTTAATCGTGTTTCTTTTCTGTTTGTGTTTATTTTTCTTTGTTTGTTTTTCTTTTTGCTTCATATTTTTATTCCTTATTTTGACATTTTATTTATTTTATTTATTTATTTTGCCAAATTCAAACTAACAAATCAAAGTTAACACTAAAAATTAACCCTTCGCATGTGAACTCTGCCCGCGTGACGTCCTAACTCCGCCCCCTAACCCTAACACCTCACCCTCCCACCCCACACACCCCTTCGGTGCTTTGCCTCCTCCTCCTCCTCCTCCTCCTGTTGCCAGGGTAACGATGGCTCCAGCATTTCGGCTGACAACTCGTCCAGCGGTGTCAGAAAACATGACGCAGTTCACTGTTGACTTCAGCACGGAGAGGGCGGGGCTTCAACGACTTCACTTCCTGCCAGGTGAGTCATCAAAAACATTTTTTCTGCCTAAAGAAACATTTGTTTATTTACTTGATTCTTTTTTCCTTAGCAACCATTTTTACATTTTTTTTTTTTAATGTGTTCGCTTGTGCTGTTTCCATGACAACTGAGCAAACTTCACCAGAAGAAGAAGCCAGGACGACACTGTGTTCGATGTTTTTTGGTTTTTTTCCCCACAGTGCCCAGAGCTCCAGAAATCGACGCCTCCAGCTGCATCACCCATGACAACAACATCACGGTTGCCTGGCGACCAGCCGGCGAGGCAGATGGTGATGGACCGACTGAACGCTACGACCTCGAGTATCGAAAAACGAACCATGAGAACTCACTAAGGGCCGCAGGAGAGGCATGCTGGGAAAAAATCTGTGACATCACAGACACTCAGATCACTATCTCAGGTGAGAGGTCAGAGGTCATAGGGCATAAACCCTGAATTCTCCTTGATTATTGGTTATTGATAGGAAGAATGTCTTTCAGGTCTGAAGTTCGATTCCCATTTTGTCGTCGTCCGAGTTCGAGCGAAAAACAAAACAGCAGCTGGAGAGTTCTCAGAGCCAGTTACCGTGGAAACCAGAGGTGAAACCACAAAGCAGTGAATGAATGAAAGGATGGATGGATGAGTGAGCGAGTGGACGAGCAATGACGTGAATCTTCTTCACTCGCAGCCTTTAACTTCGGCTTCGATGCGTCGACGGCTCACGCTGAGCTGAAGGTTCAAGGCGACACAGTGACCTGGGAGCCTCAGGGGGTCAAAGGTCACGACCCCCGACTCAGAGGCAAAGAGACTAAAAGCAGGTGAGAGAATGTGTCACTGATGATGTCATTAAGTTTTCCGATTTATTTGTCACGAGTCGTTCACTGCAGGTAATTAGAGTCACAACACACGATAACAACTGATCAATAATAACTGATAATCACATTGGTAATCACGTTGGTACAGGTACAGGTGAGACAGGGGCATTTGAAGTTGTCTGTGCTGCTGCTTGTTTGAGTCTTTAACCTTTTTGTCCCTCTTCAGTCTCCGTACCGCTTCCACTCCGACTCCCTCAGGTAGAAACTGCCTTCGCTGTCTGGTCCATCCACCATCTCTCCTTCATGCAGCCAATCACATCACTGCTGACATCACCGCTGACATCACTGCTGACATCACATTAGCTTTCATTTTAAAATTTAACCTTCATGTTTCTATTTTTAACTCTATTTTGTGTTTGGAAGGTATTTCAGAGTAAAACACACACGTGTCTTCAGATTTTTTAATTCAGATTATTTTTCATTTTATAGTTTTAGATTTTTTTTACCAGAAGTTTTGAGGTGAAAGTTTTGTTTGTTTGATGAAATGTTGATGTTTGTGTCGTTTTCTTCATGTTTTCATCGACTCCATCGGACACCTCACCTGTTGATTTTTTGTAAGGTTTTCATGGTTTTGGCTCTTTAACCTGTAACGTATTGATTTTATGTCGTCAGCAGTAGAAGTGCGACGCCATCGCCCAATAAGACGGCAGGAGGTCGAGGGGGGCGTGACCGATTTGCTGGAGAGTCGTACACGGTGCTGGGTACGAACCTGAAAATAGAAATATCTGTCTGGTTTTTTTTCCTTTTAAAGATTTTGAAGTTTTTTTTTTATTCTTCCACCTCTCAGGTGACCAGGAGATGACCGCCGGCTGCCACTACTGGGAGCTCCGCCCCCTAGCCGACTGGAAATCATTCAGTGTGGGTGTGGCCTATCGGGCAAGTCTGGGCCGTTTTGACCAGTTGGGGAAAAGTGCCAGCTCATGGTGTCTTCATGCCAGCCAATGGCTGCAGAGCTCACTCGCCATCAAACACAACAACCGAGCGAAAGCTCTTGATTCGCCGCTGCCTCAACGTATCGGAATCTACTGTGACTACGACAACGGTACGAAGAAAAGTCGATGTTTCATCGTTTAGATTTTCACACGTCAGCCTTTACACTGATGTGATGATTGATCAGTGTGTTGACTGATCAGTTGATGTGACGATTGATCTGATGTGTTTCAGGTGATTTGTCGTTTATTGATGTCGATCGACTTCGTCTTCTTCACTCCTTCAAAACAAAGTTCAGCCAGCCACTTGTCCCCGCCTTCACTGTGAGTACTACAGTACTACTACAGTACAACTACGATAACACAGTGTTACTCTGACTTGTGTACAGTACATGTATGTAGTAGAACTGCACATAGTATGTAGTACAACTCACATTGTCTGCAGTGCAGTACTTGTACTCTTGATGTTGCAGTAGTAACAGTGGTAAAACTACGTTGCAGGTGTGGTGCGGTGGTTTCACCGTGACGACGGGTCTGCAGGTGCCGAGCTTCATGGGAAATTTCCTGTCCACCAGTCGGAGCCTGAGTAACCTATCGCAGTGATTGATGCTGATATTGATGTAATATATAATTTATTATGATCAATAATGTAAAGAACCTATTATCTGTTTCATTATATCAAATATTAATTTACAATTAAAAAACAACTGCATCCTAATTTAATTATTTAATGATAAAAGAATAAGATTATCTTGCTTGCTCTTATTTTGAAAGTCACGATCATTATAGATACAGCTTTTATTTCAACGAATACTATTGTCTGTGAAATAAGACTTTTATACTGATTGATTTTATATGTGAGAAATTCATATTTTTTCATATAAATGTCAGACGTTTGAGGTCGTAACAGTAACAGGAAGTTCTCTCTGGGTTTTATTTTGAAGGCTGTGATCAGGTGTGTTTTTCTGTTTTAATTTAGAGACCCTCTCATTGTGCGTTTCTATGGGAAGTCAAATAGCTCAAAATTCATCTCATCTGTGCCACTCATCAGGTGACGTAAACATTGTTCGAGTAAATAAACAAATAAATAAGATAAATAACACGAAGGTGCAAATGTGTGAAGTAACTTTGACGGGGGGGGGGGTTCTCAACTGACCATAATCAATGCCTTTGATCAGTGTCTTCATTACATTTGTTATTGGAAACGGCAAGAAACAAGAAAAAGTGGAAGGGGGAGGGGGGGGTTGTGTCCATGGAAACAGAATAACAGGACCCAGTAAGAGGAAGCCTTCGATGGAGGGAGCCATCTCCATGGCAACAGGACAACAGAACAAGAAACTGGAGTAGGAAGAAAAAGGGGCAACATCACCACAGAAAGAAAAAGAGAAAGAGGAAGAAAACAGTGGAGAAGAAGAAGAAGAAGGACCTGCAGCAGGTGAGGAAGAATTTCCCACAATACACCTGTTCTTACCTGGATCACCACCAAAACACTCAGTGGAAAAGTCTGGAAATGAAGAGTTTTCACTCATTTCTGCAACAGCTGAAAACTTTTTGTCCCTAAGATGTTGAGATGGCCTGTTTCCGTGGCAACCGGGAGGAATTTTATGGAGAAGTCCTCCTATTGGACGAGAGGAAGCTCACTCTCAAGGTGAATATGACTTCCTGTTTATGACTCTTCTTTTTCTCCCATTGGGCCCTGATGTCACTCCTCCAGCACCTGAAGTCTTTGTTTTTGTTTTTTGTTTTTTTTTGTCTTTTTTTTTTCAGAAGTCATCGAAGGCGGCGGCCATCTTGCAGCAGGTGTTTTCTCACCTGGATCTGATTGAAGTCAAATTCTTTGGTTTGAGATTCTGTGACATCAAACAGCAGACGGTGAGGAAGCACTTACAAGCTTTATTAAGAGACGCTAACAAGCTGCTAACAAGATGCTAATGGGTGCTAACAAGATGCTAACGGGTGCTAACAAGATGCTAACACGACGCTCCTGATTATTGGAAAGATGTTGAGTTTGCTCGTTGTTTGTTTCAGCACTGGTTGGATCCATCAAAGACTCTGTCACAGCACCGAGAGCTCGGTGAGTTTCACACAACAACAACAACAACATGATCAGATGTTTAATGTTCCTGTTCATTCAGTTTCTACTTTTGTTCCAGCTGGGCCTCCGTACATCTTTTACTTTGGTGTCAGATTTTATGCTGAAGATCCGTCAAAGCTCAAAGATGAAACAACTCGGTGACTTTTGTTTGTTTGTTTGTTTGTTTTAACCATTTCCTGAATCATATGCCCATGTTTCATGCGTCACCTGTTTGATGACATCACATCCTCTGTGACGGCAGGTTGCAGTTTTACTTGCAGCTTCGTCAGGACGTCCGTCGAGGTCGCCTGCTATGCCCCGCCCACCTCAGACCTCAGCTCTTTGCTCTGATGCTGCAGGGTGAGATAACCAATCAGACGAGAGTTTCATTGTTTCCTGGTTCTGTGTTTTTTTTTTATTCTCTTGACATATTGTGACATTTTGAACTCTTTCCATCACCAGTGGAGCGTGGCGACCACGGCGTGGCTGAGAGGTTGGACGACCAGGAAGTGGAAACCATCTACAAATCTCTGAGGTGAACAGGAAACAAAACTTTGTGAAACAAGTGAACAAACATTTAATAAGTTAATTGATGAGTTCACAGTTGATTAACGAGATTATAAACCTCACACAGAAACATCTTGTTCATCATCAACTTCTCGCTTCTCTCTCTCTCCTTTTGTGTCCAGCGGTGTCTCTCGCCCACAGGCTCAGAGTCTCTTCCTGTCTCTCTGCAGCTCGCTGCAGCTGTACGGAGCGTCTCTGTTCAATGCCTATGTAAGATCACCAATCGCTGATCAATAATCTAAGTTTCATTTAATCACTGTCTCTAAAATTGTTCTTTTGTTGATGTTTATTAACCTCTTCCACTCCCGCCCTATTTTGAAGCAAAAACGCTTAAAATTCCATCCTCATATTATAATGGCTGTAGTTTCTGAACCAATTTGACTACATGCATGAATGAGGGCTTGCCAGAAAGGGGACACTATAGAGTTTCTTGTGAAAGTGTCAAAAACACTTTAGGTATTACTGGAACAGAGCAGTGGGCCAGTAAGTGAGCAAAAAATTCAGATTTTCTGTCCGCCTAAAAAAAAATAATTAAAAAAAAACAAAAAATGGTCTGTGTGGCTTTATCCATATAGGTAAATGACAGTATAGGCCTGTAAGCACACTATCAGTGAACACCTGGTTCAAATTTGAAGAAGCACAAAGTATGAATACTTTGTGCTATCTTCCTCGGACATCCAAGGTTCTGGGTTAGCCTGGCTGTAGTCTCTGGGCTGAGTCCGGCCCGCTCAGCGTGGCTCACTTACTATTCTGACCGGGGGCCGGCGGCTGTGGCCAGCTGCCCCCGCCCCCCTGATTCCTGCTCTGTAGAGTGTGGCCCAGTGTTTGAACGGGTGGCTGAGTCTCTGGGCTGAGTCCGGCCCGCTCAGCGTGGCTCACTTACTATTCTGACCGGGGGCCGGCGGCTGTGGCCAGCTGCCCCCGCCCCCCTGATTCCTGCTCTGTAGAGTGTGGCCCAGTGTTTGAACGGGTGGCTGAGTCTCTGGGCTGAGTCCGGCCCGCTCAGCGTGGCTCACTTACTATTCTGACCGGGGGCCGGCGGCTGTGGCCAGCTGCCCCCGCCCCCCTGATTCCTGCTCTGTAGAGTGTGGCCCAGTGTTTGAACGGGTGGCTGAGTCTCTGGGCTGAGTCCGGCCCGCTCAGCGTGGCTCACTTACTATTCTGACCGGGGGCCGGCGGCTGTGGCCAGCTGCCCCCGCCCCCTGATTCCTGCTCTGTAGAGTGTGGCCCAGTGTTTGAACGGGTGGCTGAGTCTCTGGGCTGAGTCCGGCCCGCTCAGCGTGGCTCACTTACTATTCTGACCGGGGGCCGGCGGCTGTGGCCAGCTGCCCCCGCCCCCTGATTCCTGCTCTGTAGAGTGTGGCCCAGTGTTTGAACGGGTGGCTGAGTCTCTGGGCTGAGTCCGGCCCGCTCAGCGTGGCTCACTTACTATTCTGACCGGGGGCCGGCGGCTGTGGCCAGCTGCCCCCGCCCCCCTGATTCCTGCTCTGTAGAGTGTGGCCCAGTGTTTGAACGGGTGGCTGAGTCTCTGGGCTGAGTCCGGCCCGCTCAGCGTGGCTCACTTACTATTCTGACCGGGGGCCGGCGGCTGTGGCCAGCTGCCCCCGCCCCCCTGATTCCTGCTCTGTAGAGTGTGGCCCAGTGTTTGAACGGGTGGCTGAGTCTCTGGGCTGAGTCCGGCCCGCTCAGCGTGGCTCACTTACTATTCTGACCGGGGGCCGGCGGCTGTGGCCAGCTGCCCCCGCCCCCCTGATTCCTGCTCTGTAGAGTGTGGCCCAGTGTTTGAACGGGTGGCTGAGTCTCTGGGCTGAGTCCGGCCCGCTCAGCGTGGCTCACTTACTATTCTGACCGGGGGCCGGCGGCTGTGGCCAGCTGCCCCCGCCCCCCTGATTCCTGCTCTGTAGAGTGTGGCCCAGTGTTTGAACGGGTGGCTGAGTCTCTGGGCTGAGTCCGGCCCGCTCAGCGTGGCTCACTTACTATTCTGACCGGGGGCCGGCGGCTGTGGCCAGCTGCCCCCGCCCCCCTGATTCCTGCTCTGTAGAGTGTGGCCCAGTGTTTGAACGGGTGGCTGAGTCTCTGGGCTGAGTCCGGCCCGCTCAGCGTGGCTCACTTACTATTCTGACCGGGGGCCGGCGGCTGTGGCCAGCTGCCCCCGCCCCCCTGATTCCTGCTCTGTAGAGTGTGGCCCAGTGTTTGAACGGGTGGCTGAGTCTCTGGGCTGAGTCCGGCCCGCTCAGCGTGGCTCACTTACTATTCTGACCGGGGGCCGGCGGCTGTGGCCAGCTGCCCCGCCCCCCTGATTCCTGCTCTGTAGAGTGTGGCCCAGTGTTTGAACGGGTGGCTGAGTCTCTGGGCTGAGTCCGGCCCGCTCAGCGTGGCTCACTTACTATTCTGACCGGGGGCCGGCGGCTGTGGCCAGCTGCCCCCGCCCCCCTGATTCCTGCTCTGTAGAGTGTGGCCCAGTGTTTGAACGGGTGGCTGAGTCTCTGGGCTGAGTCCGGCCCGCTCAGCGTGGCTCACTTACTATTCTGACCGGGGGCCGGCGGCTGTGGCCAGCTGCCCCCGCCCCCCTGATTCCTGCTCTGTAGAGTGTGGCCCAGTGTTTGAACGGGTGGCTGAGTCTCTGGGCTGAGTCCGGCCCGCTCAGCGTGGCTCACTTACTATTCTGACCGGGGGCCGGCGGCTGTGGCCAGCTGCCCCCGCCCCCCTGATTCCTGCTCTGTAGAGTGTGGCCCAGTGTTTGAACGGGTGGCTGAGTCTCTGGGCTGAGTCCGGCCCGCTCAGCGTGGCTCACTTACTATTCTGACCGGGGGCCGGCGGCTGTGGCCAGCTGCCCCCGCCCCCCTGATTCCTGCTCTGTAGAGTGTGGCCCAGTGTTTGAACGGGTGGCTGAGTCTCTGGGCTGAGTCCGGCCCGCTCAGCGTGGCTCACTTACTATTCTGACCGGGGGCCGGCGGCTGTGGCCAGCTGCCCCCGCCCCCCTGATTCCTGCTCTGTAGAGTGTGGCCCAGTGTTTGAACGGGTGGCTGAGTCTCTGGGCTGAGTCCGGCCCGCTCAGCGTGGCTCACTTACTATTCTGACCGGGGGCCGGCGGCTGTGGCCAGCTGCCCCCGCCCCCCTGATTCCTGCTCTGTAGAGTGTGGCCCAGTGTTTGAACGGGTGGCTGAGTCTCTGGGCTGAGTCCGGCCCGCTCAGCGTGGCTCACTTACTATTCTGACCGGGGGCCGGCGGCTGTGGCCAGCTGCCCCCGCCCCCCTGATTCCTGCTCTGTAGAGTGTGGCCCAGTGTTTGAACGGGTGGCTGAGTCTCTGGGCTGAGTCCGGCCCGCTCAGCGTGGCTCACTTACTATTCTGACCGGGGGCCGGCGGCTGTGGCCAGCTGCCCCCGCCCCCCTGATTCCTGCTCTGTAGAGTGTGGCCCAGTGTTTGAACGGGTGGCTGAGTCTCTGGGCTGAGTCCGGCCCGCTCAGCGTGGCTCACTTACTATTCTGACCGGGGGCCGGCGGCTGTGGCCAGCTGCCCCCGCCCCCCTGATTCCTGCTCTGTAGAGTGTGGCCCAGTGTTTGAACGGGTGGCTGAGTCTCTGGGCTGAGTCCGGCCCGCTCAGCGTGGCTCACTTACTATTCTGACCGGGGGCCGGCGGCTGTGGCCAGCTGCCCCCGCCCCCCTGATTCCCCTGTTCGCCATGTTCGCGCGTTTATATTTACGAGTCTTCTTCTTCTTCATCTTGTACACATTTACGATTGAATCAGCTAAATCTTTATTTACACTGTCCATTATAATACATCAATGTCCAGCACCCTCCCTTCAACATCTGTGTCATACACTAACTTCAAAATAAAACCGAGGGAACGTCTCCCTCGGTTGAAACGGGGAAAACGATCACGCTTCGGACTGTAGATATTCCGTATATTCTTGTGCAAAAATAAATGAGAAACAAAATAAAATCGATACTGAATTAGCAAAACAACCTAATGAAGCCACAGATACCAAATACGCCATGTTTACCAATGTAGTAAGCCCGCGCAAGCTGAAACTGCAGAAGAGGAGCGGCTCGGGGACGCCGGCGTCCCCGCGGAGTTGAAGAGGTTAATCAGGTTAATCAATAACACATTTGTCAATCAGACATCATCAATACTGTGTTTATAAATCACATGTTTATCAGGATCATCAGTTTGTTTGTTGTTTTACTCTCAGGGGGAGAACCAGTCTGAGTACTTCCTGGGTCCGACACCAGTGGGCGTGGTCATCTACAAGAACAAAGTGCTGGTGGGAAAATATTTCTGGTAGGAGTGAGACCTCACTAACATCTTTGATGATGATTTACAAACACAATTAAACAGTTTAATCTGAAGCGAACGAAGGTCGAATCAATGAAAAATGAACAATTGTTCATTGAACAATAATAAGGTTAATTCATGTATAAATATATCAGGTAGAGCTGGGATCATGTGACCTGTCATGTGACTCTTGTCCTCAGGCAGCGAATCGCCAAACTTCACTATAAAGACGAAACGTTTGAGCTCACAGTCGTGGGAAAAAACGTGAGTTCCTGTTTGCTGAGTGATGCTAACGTTAATGCTAATGCTAATGCTAATGCTACACATGCTGTCAAGATTCACAGCTCCCTGTGTGTGTGTGTGTGTGTGTGTGTGTGTGTTTCAGGGATCAGAGACTTCGTTCTATTTCCAGACGTCAGATCGATGTGACTGTAAACGTCTGTGGAGATGTTGTGTCGACCATCACATTTTCTTCAGGTGACACTCACACACACACACACACACACACACACACACACACACACACACACACACACACTTTATGATTCATATTTGTCTTGTGTTTAGGATGTCAGAATCGAAACCTTTAACATACAAAGTGAAACACAACAGGTAAACAAACACATTATTTTAATGTTTTTCAATGAATTATCAATAATTATCAAGAAAGGAAAGTTTATCAATTAATAACTCTCTCTCTCTCTCTCTCTCCCTCTCTCTTGTAGTGCTCGCTCGTCCACTCTGGCCCCTCGGCTGAAGTCTCGTCTCAGTCTGAGGCTCAAACTTCATGGTTTGTTTTATTTTTTATTGTTGGTTTTATTTTGAAAATCTCAGGGACACTTCACTACTTTATTTTGTTTTCTTAACATTTTATTGTCCCGCCCCCTCTCCTCTCAACCAGCCAATCACACGGCAGAGGGTGTTGGCAGCCAACCAGTGATGACACAGGCAGCGCCACCTGCAGTTCAAAGGTGAGGGAGGAGATTTGTGTTGTTCTGATGATGTCATAAGATCATACAATAACGTCAAATGAGCTGGTGATGATGTCACGTGTAGCTGCAGGTCTGAGAGGACGACAGATGAGGAACAGGTGAAGCCCAGTGCACCATGGGAAAACAGTGGCCATGTGGGGTAAAACACACAAAAACATGTAAAATAAACTGTGATGTTTGTTCATATGGTCAAATATTCGACAACAAACAAGTTCACCTTAAAAATCTAGACGACTGTAACCTGATCATCGTACGATTATAATCTGGTTCCAGTGGCCTGTTCAATCCAAAGTTTCCTCCAAGCATCAAAGAAGAAAAACAAGATGGAGGACGACCACAGAGGTAAAAAAACAAAACCTAGAAGGGCTGTCCTTAGCCTAACCCTTGACCTCTTGACCTGTAACCTTTGCATGTCATGCTTTCTGTCTGTGTGTTAAGACGCAGCCGAAGTCTGGATGGTGATCGACCAATGAGAAAACACAGGAAGAGGTCTGGTTCCCGTGGCAACACAAGCAGTGGCAGTGAATCAGAGAAGACAGCGAGTAACAACGGACGACGAAGAAGAGCAAAGAGACAGTAAGAAAACATGTCGCTCCACGTTTTAATGACTCGTTATCATTTATTAGATTAAAGTGACGACAGCCTCATTTTACCCTGGAATAAAAGCTAACGCTAACGTTTTCTGCTCTCTGTAGGTGGAGTCATGATGACCTTATATGGCAACACATCCAGTAAGTGGTTGTGAAGTTGATGCTATAGGTGTTGGTACCTGCTGGACCACTGTTGCTAACATGCTAACATGCTAAACGGAGAGGAGAGGAGAGGAGGCTCCATGTAACCTGATGTGTCCTTCAGCAGTTAACTGTGTGTGTGTGTGTGTGTGTGTGTGTGTGTGTGCAGGAAGCAGCTGGTGGAGCCTGATGGTTTGATTGACAGACAGATGGAGGAAATACCTTATACGGAAGTGAGGTAAGCATCAAAGGAAGCGCTGACCATTTGACAGATTTAAGTCAGTTTGGTAACTTGTCTCTGCCTACAGAGTTTCAGGGGAGCCAATCAGAGCGCGTCATTTCTCAAGGCGGCGCCACCATCGTCGGTGTGTGTCGGCTTCAGATGTCAAGTAGGTGTCAATCAAGCGTTACACTCTGTGATGTCATCAATCGATCATTGATCATTGATTATTACTGTTTGTCATTTAGTTTAAAGGTGGAGCTCCTTCCTCCTCTTCCTGTTACCAAGGCGACCAGTTCTTCCCATCAAGCTCCCACAAGTCCCTGAGACTGCCAGTCACTGTCACTGTCCACCCACAATGCACCTGGCTCACTGTTTAAGTACCTGTAGTATCTGTAGTGTGTCGCTGTACATCGCAGTGATTCATTTGTTCATTTGTTTTAAATGTTGATAGTTTCTTTCTTTGTACGACGTCGTGTTTGTTTACATGTTGTAATGTTTTCACACACCTGCTGATGAAATATCAATATAAACATGATCAATATGAAAGATCTCAATACTGTCCATTTCATGTTGTTGTATGAATATACTGAAGTCTTATGTTCGAATAACTGATGATCCAAGTGGTGGTGTTTATGCTAGGCTAGGCTAGGCTAGGCTAGGCTAGGGGCTAATAACCTGAACTGTCTGGCTAGTTGTGGTAACTTGAGTAACATCACATTGGTTGTATTGATTATAATCTGTTATTGAATTAAATGAATGTGTTAATTAAAATTCACTTAAACAAAAGCAGCATCACGTCCTGATGGGGAAGAAATAAAGAATCAAAACTATAAGATTATTTATGTACATTTATTTTTTTTTTTTTTACAACGATTAAGATCAAATGAGTAAAAACAGACGGAACGCGGAACCTTTCTCGTCTCGCAGCTTCAGTTCCTACCCGGCGTGTAAACATCGGTGCACAGCGGAACAAGCAGCGGAGCAGCGTGGAGCTCGACCCCAGCACAACCAAACTAGTGAGCTGAACTGGTCTGTCTCCAGGATGGACAACAGGACGGACAGCACGTGGGACACTTTACCTGTCCAACTGCACGGAGACATTTTACAGACGCTCGCGGAGCTGAAGTTCACTCATATGACACCTGTACAGGTAACAGCGGCGCTGCTGTGGACCCGCGGCTCTCAGCAGCTCCTCAACACATGATCGATTTATCGTTATTGATATGATTATTGATAATGTTATCATCACTTCCCTTCAGTCCGCCTGTATCCCACTGTTCATGAGCAACAAGGACGTGGCTGCAGAGGCGGTGAGTGACGTAATGTTTCAACAGGTGACATCACCTGGATAGATAGCTGGTTTACTGTGCCTCTCACTAACACCCCCCCCCCCGTCCCCCGTCCCCCGTCCCCCCCCCAGGTGACAGGAAGTGGGAAGACTCTGGCCTTCGTCATCCCTGTTATTGAGCTGCTGTTGAAGAGAGAAGAGAAGCTGAAGAAGATGCAGGTAACCATGGAGACAGTGTTCACCTGGACAGTCACAATGCTGAACTAAAAAGCAAGATGGCGGCTGGTGGAGCGACAGATGTTGAGATGTGACTGATGTTTTTTTCCCGCAGGTGGGGGCCCTGATCGTCACCCCCACCAGAGAACTGGCCCTGCAGATCAGTGAGGTGATGGGACAGTTCATCAGCAGGTTCCCACAGTTCACGTAAGAGGACCACCATCAGTTATTGATTATCAGCAGCTGTATTGATCAGCATTTCCCAGCTAAAGTGTCAAATATTCAGTGGTTCAGGGTTTTTCTCTCATTTCATTTGACTTCTAATAAGCCAAAGAAATAATAAAGACAATGATAAGATCAACTGCTTTAAATGTTTGTGTTTGTTTGTTTATCAGGCAGATTTTATTGATCGGTGGCACCAACCCTATAGAGGACGTGGAGAGGTTCAAGAACCAGGGGTAAAACACCAGAGCTCCACACTCACACACTTCCTGCTCCGTCCTGTTGCTCAGTCCTCCATGTTTCTCAGTCCTGAGCCTTCTGTTGCAGAGCGAACATCGTCATAGCGACACCCGGCCGCCTGGAGGACATGTTCAGGAGGAAGTCCGACGGTCTGGACTTGGCCAGTTCAGTCAAGAGTCTGGACGTCCTGGTTCTGGACGAGGCCGACAGGCTGCTGGACATGGGCTTCGAGGCCAGGTACACACACACACACATAAACACACACATGTCCAGACCAGGTCTGTGAGGGGCCAGACCAGGACTCTGTGGGTCCAGACCAGGACTCTGTGGGTCCAGACCAGGACTCCTGGTTCTTCTGGTCCCTGAAGACTCTATGTTTGGACTCAATAAAACTGAAACTGAGACAAACAGAAACACCTGAAGTGGCACTTGCAGGTGTTGTAGGTCTGACAGTGTGTGTGTGTGTGTGTGTGTGTCCAGTCTGAACACCATCCTGGGCTACCTGCCCAAACAGAGGCGGACCGGTCTCTTCTCAGCCACTCAGACTCAGGAGCTGGAGAAGTTGGTTCGCGCCGGCCTCAGGAACCCTGTACGCATCACGGTCAAGGAGAAGGGCGTGGCCTCCACTGCCGCCGCCGCCCAGAAGACGCCGGCCAGACTCTCCAACTACTACACAGTGAGTGTGAACTCTGAGGCTTCACTTCAGTCCCAACGCTCAAACACTAAACCTGACACCAGGTGTTTTCTTTTTCGACCTCAGGTTTGTAGGTCGAAGGACAAGTTCAACAACCTGGTGGCGTTTCTACGGCAACACAAGCACGAGAAGAACCTGGTCTTCTTCAGGTACGTTCAGGTGTTTGCTGCTCACACTGAATGTCCACCACGTTTTCATCTGGAGACATTAAACACTAATCCATTGAAACGACCACAGGTGTTGACAGGAAGAGAATCACTCTGTTCATATCTACCACAAACAGGAAGTAAAGAGGCCAGTCATTTTCATCATTGATTATCTTTTATTATCAATATAATCGACTTGCTCTGATCTTTATTGTCTTGTTTTGTCCAAAACTACGGTGGCCCAGAGGGCTAAACTCACTGCAGTTTTTTAAGACAATACAAAACACGCAAAGACACAAACGTGCAACAACAAAAACACGTGTTTCCAGAGGGACACAATAAAGTGACGGACCAGAGTGGGTCGCTTCAGTTCAAAGCTTCTTGACTTTAGAAGTTGGTTTATTATAATGTCAGTTTCTCATGGTCCTTCAGGTCTGTTCAGGAAGTGAATGAGTCGTGACGTCTCCACCGTGTGTGGTTCAGGTGTGATAATAACGTGTGTGTGTGTGTGTGTGTGGTGTGCAGCACGTGCGCATGTGTGGAGTACTACGGTCGCGCGCTGGAGGTGCTGGTGAAGAAGGTTCCGGTCCACTGCATCCACGGAAAGATGAAGAACAAACGCAACAAGATCTTCGCCGACTTCCGGAGCCTGAAGAGGTGACGCTCTCACGTGACGCTGCTGTCATCTCATACGACGTGACCTCACCTGTCACTCATCTGTCTTTTCTGTCCTCGTGTTGCGTTCGCGGTCCAGTGGGATCCTGGTGTGCACGGACGTCATGGCCCGAGGCATCGACATCCCTGATGTGAACTGGGTGCTGCAGTACGACCCCCCCAGCAGCGCCAGGTGAGCCGCACCACCACCTGTAGATTCATCCGCTGCTGACGACACTTCCTGTTTTTATCGTGTTTTTCTTCTTCAGCGCCTTCGTTCATCGCTGCGGTCGAACAGCTCGTATCGGTAACCAGGGCAACGCCCTCGTCTTCCTGCTGCCGATGGAGGAGTCGTATGTCAACTTCTTATCCATCAACCAGAAAGTGAGGTTTAAGTTTGACTCTTTTGTTTTTTTTTCTTCTTATTTCGTTGTTATTTTTGTTTTTCATCCTGATTTAAATGGTTCTAGGAGAAAAGATAAAAATAACTCACACAAGACCAGGGCAGTATGCTTTTATTTTGAAGGTCTTCCTGACGAAACACTTGTCCAAATTTGTTAATTTTTCATTATTTTATTGTTTTTTATTGTTTTTTCTAGTGTTTTGTCTAATGACAGGTTCGATCCTGTGTGTGAGGACTGTGGATGTTTGGTTTTGTGGATGTTTGTGGAGCTATTTTTTTATTTTGAAGGGTCAATGTTAAACAGACGACATCTGTCCTGCGTCCTCAGTGTCCTCTGCAGAGGATGTCTCCTGTGTCTGATGTGGTGGACGTGCTGCCTAAAGTGAAGGCCATGTCTCTGGCGGACAGAGCCATGTTCGAGCGGGGGATGAGGGCCTTCGTCTCCTACGTCCAGGCCTACGCCAAACACGAGTGCAGCCTCATCTTCAGGGTCAAAGGTCAGAGACAAACAAAGATGCCACACGCCGTCTTCACATCCGGTTCCATTATGAGTCTAACTAACTCTCGTGTTGCGTTTGTGGGGCCTCGTAGATCTGGACTTCGCCGCCCTGGCCCAAGGCTTCGCCCTCCTTCGTCTGCCCAAGATGCCGGAGCTGAGAGGGAAGACGTTCCCGGACTTCGAGGAGACGGCGGTGGACACGGACACCATCCGCTACAAGGACAAGAACCGGGAGAGACAGAGACAGAAGCAGCTGAAGGAGAGGACGGAGACGACGGAGACAAACAGGAGGAAGTTCGTCAGGAACCAGGCCTGGTCCAAGCAGAAGGCCAAGAAGGAGAGGAGGAGGAGGGTGACGGCCAAGAGGAGGCACAAGCAGGTACCGATCACCGATCAATCGATGGATCAATGAGCGGGAGATTCATCTTTCTCTCTGTATCACCTTCTTTCTTTCTCTCCCCCATTCTCCCTGTGTCTCTCTGCTTCTCTCTCCCCCCTTGTCTTCATTCTCCCCCTCCTTCTTCTTCCTCACTATTAGACGTATTGATAAACCAGGTGTATGAGTGGATCACAGTAATCCCTCCCCTGTATTGATAACCCGGTGTATCAGCTGATCAGACTGATTGATCTGTCTCTCTCTCAGGACTCAGACGTGGAGGACAGCGACGTGGACGAGCTCCTGAACGACACTCGTCTGCTGAAGAAGCTGAAGAAAGGACGAATCACCGAGGACGACTTCGAGAAGCAGGTGACGAGAGGAGGCGAGTCCAAACAGGACGAAGACAATGACGTCTAAATGGACGATGATGATGACATCACAGCTCGGACTGTGCGAAAAAACCTGAAGCCACGCCCCCCCAAACCCCTCCCGTAACATCCGTTTGAGTTGATCAGATATTTTATTGATCGTCAGGCACAGAGTTATAAATAAAGCTTGATGAGTTCGTCGCTGACGGCTGACGGGGTGAGGACGCCCAGGTCGGTGAAGAGGAGGGTGATGAGGGAGGGGGGGGTGTAGTCGATCATGGGATGTTCCTCCGACAGGTTCTGGACCGTCTTCAGAGTGTCGGCTTTGTACTGAGGACACAGAGAGGACACACAGGGACAAGATGGAGGACAGAGACAGAGTTAGAAGGTGTTTTCTACTCGGTGACGTGTCAGAATAAAAAGTTACATTTTTTAAAAAGTGATTTTTTTTTCTGTTTTTGTGCTGAAAGTTTAAAACTTTATTGTAAATAATCTCCTTCTCTACCCCCCCCCCCCACGCACACACACACACACACACACACACACACACACTCTTTGTTCATAACAGTAACGAACCTTGAACCTGTCGGGGACGTCCTGCTGGTTGAGCGGGTACAGTCGGACGAACTTAAAGCTCTCTGCCACCACGTAGAACGGTTTGTTGTGAGCCTTGGAGCACACGGCCATCTGATAGGTGCCGATCTGCAGGTGACAGGTGACAACGTTCACATCAAACGCCACGCAGCGTTACCGCGGTAACCCCGCCGGAGGTGCTCTCGGCTCTGACCACTACTTGCTGCCTGGAACCAACCTTGTTGATGATTCCTCCGCTCTCCACCACTCCCTCTGCTCCGATGATGACCAGATCCACCTTCTCCAGGACGTACCTGCGTGACATCACAGACACACACTGAACAGGTGCAGCTCAGGTGTGACACTGACAATCAATGGTTGTTGTTGTGTTTTGTTTTTTTACCCCACGGCTGCGTCCAGGACCACGGTGACCGGGACGTTGAGTTTCCTCAGGGCTTCGGCCATCTGTCGCCTGGACAACAAAGATATATTATTATAAAACACTGGCTCTGTGTGTGTGTGTGTGTGTGTGTGTATGTGTGTGTGTGTGTGTTACTTACCCGGCTGAGTCAGGCTGTGATTCAGTCACATAGACAGAGAAGCGTTTCTTCTCGGCTGCAGCTCTCTCCAACACTCGGAGCACGACTCTGGAGTACGAGTGAGTCAGGATTTTCTGCAGCAGAAACATTTTCATGACAAATGAGAAGAAATGACTGCACTGTGTGTGTGTGTGTGTGTGTGTGTGTGTGTGTGTGTGTGTGATCAGTCCTCAGACCTGCACAGTAACTGATGACTCTGTTCACCTGGTAAATCAAACTCATACGAGGCGTTTTAATTTTACTAAATCGACTGATCTTGTGTTTGTCAGACTGCTGTGATCTGGTCTCATGTCCATCGTAACGCTCCACATGATGAACAAACCGTCTGCTTATTTACCTTTAAACCAAACAGGATGTGGTGTTAAAGAAAAAAAGAAAAACCGTGCTGTACTTACGGCGCCGTCTTTGATGAAGGTGTGACAGAGTTTGGCGACCTTTGCCCTGGACATGGAGATCTTCTCTAGGAACAGTTCACCTCTCTCCTCCATCACCTTCTTACAGCGCGACAGATCCTGACAGACACAGCGACAGACGTCATGATGTGTGTCGTTTAAAGAGTTTATGAACATCACACTTTGATTTAAGAAAAGGATGAAACCTGGGAGACGCTGAGGTAAAAGCTACCGAGCAAATTCTCTACGGTAAAAAACAAACATTAAAGTTATTCAGTGAACTTAAATTTCTCTTGTTCGATCTTATTGTAAAGATCTTTAAGGACCTTCAACGTGCTGAGACCCGGCAGGTAACTCACCTCGTGCTCCAGTGACGTGAGGCTGATGAAGCGCAGGAAGAGCTCCCCCCTGAGGACACGGCCACAGAGGAGTCCTCTCCTGTCAGACAGTCTGTCGCCCACTTCAGGCTCTCCCTCAGGCCCAGGATGGTTTCACCTGGAGGAGGGGGGGGGGGGGCAAAGGGAGAGCTGGTCAAACTGGGCTGTAACCAGTCTGTGGAGAACTTCACCTGACGGTGCTGCTCGGACCAAACTCACCTTTGTCTCTCTTCAGGAATTCGAGCAGCGTGCGGATGGCGGCCACAGCAGAGGCCATGTCCGGGTCCTTCTTCATCTGAGCCCTGAAATACTCCACCAGCTCTGAGACAGGGTGAGACAGGGTGAGACAGGGTGAGACAGGGTGACACAGGGTGAGTGGACCAGCTCAACGCTACAACGTCCACTTTTAACACATCCAATATAAACAACCACATCAACAAGTGAACACATCTCATCCATGTCTTCATTCATTCTTCTTCACACATTTAGACATGTCACGTGTTATAACGGTTATAGTTACACAATAACAGGCTCATTCAGGACTAAAGACTTGTTTGCATCAATAAGCTGAAATTCAACACATACAACAGTGTTCACTTGTTTATCCAGCCAACAGAAGTAACGCTGCTGATGCAACACATGGAAACTGCAGGTAAAACCGGACCTGTGTGTAAGGACGCTGCCATGTGTTTCACTGCTTTAACACGTTGATTTCACTACAGAATATGAAACTAAACGAGAAGCTTGAGATGATTTACCTTCTTCGTTCATGGTGAAACGAACCGGAGACGCTGCCAGGTGAAGTTTAGACGTTTATCTCTCCGCAGTTTTAAAACGCCTCCTCGTCACAAGTTTAATTATTCATCAAACACAGGAAACACGTTTAAACAAACTGTTTATGTCGCAGTTTTCAGAATAAAGCGTAAAAAGCAAAACACTCTTTATTCTGTCCGTTTTTTTGTTGTCAGTATCTGCGGAGCTGCACACCGCTGCTAGCTGCTGCTGAAGGGCTGCGTGTTGACGCGTCGCGTAGAGATGACGAAAGCCGGTGTGGTTCCTTCACGTGCTGTCGGAAAAGTTGGACTTTTGAGAGATTGAATGGTGAACGGTGAACCGTGACTGACTTAAACAGTGTCAGCTGTTAGTGAGTGAGTGTGAGAGCCTGTAAGGGTCCAGATGCTGTGATAGGAATGGGACAGGACCAGGACCAGGACCAGGACCAGGACATAAACTGACTTGATGATGTGACAATGGGACACTCACACACTCAGTCATATAGAGTCTATGGTCTGGAAGAGACCAGACTGGAACTCAGCCATTCACGTGAGGGACCAGCCCAGGGACACAAGCGCCCACTTCCCTTCCGCCCGGTTCTGCTACCAATCCCGGTTCCGGTATCGGTACCGGTTCTGCTCCTGGTTCCGGTACCGGTTCGGGTTTCGGTACCGGTTCGGATTCTGGTCACGGTTCGGGTTCCGGTTCCGGTTCGGGTCCCGGAACCGGTACCAGAACCGGTATCAGAACCGAAACCGGTACCGGAACCAGAACCGGGCCCGGTACCAGAACCGAAACCGGTACCGGAACCAGAATCGGTACCGGTACCGGAACCGGGATCGGGACCGGGACCAAAACCGGTATCAGAACCGAAACCGGTACCGGTACCGGAACCAGAACCGGTACCAGAACCCGGACCGGGACCGGGACCGGGATCGGGACCGCGACCTTAACCGGGATCGGGATCAGGAAGTCAGTGTCGATGCTGACTGAAAGTGAGGGACAGACACTGACTTGATGATGTGACAATGGGACACTGACACACTTCATGTGGACGAGCCTCAGTCATATAGAGTCTATGGTCTGGAAGAGACCGGACTGGAACTCAGCCATTCATGTGACGGACCAGGCCAGAGACACAAGGGCCCAGTTCCCTTCCGCCTCTCAGGCCCAGAACCGTGACTGACGTTAAAGACATCAGCTGTTAGTGAGTGAGTGTGAGAGACTGAAAGGGTCCAGGTGCTGTGATAGCAATGGGACAGGACCAGGACCACCGGAGCCAGGCCCAATTGTTCTTTAAAAATTTCTAATGAACAGTCTAATCCGGAAAAAAACACACATTTTATTCATTTCACGTTAAATATGTGAACAGAAAATGTGGAACCAGGAACTTGAACCACTTATTGATCTGAATAACTTCGGCTCTGATGAACTGATCCAGATTATTCCACAGGGGGCCGCGTGTGTTTGTTCCAACCAACCAAGTGCATTATAACCTTATAAAGACTGAATTAATCTACACCACATATACACACATACTGGATAAATACATACAAATATCTAGTATTAGTAGTATTAGTGACTGTACTAAGTGGATAAACAACTGTTTTAAATTCACTCTGACTCTATGTATCTATATCTGGAGTGACCCTGGATCTTCCGGCCCACTCTGCCGCGTGTGTTAATCCGGCTCTGGAGCTCCTGTCCCCGGGTGTGTGTGTGTGACAGTATCCGGCCTGTTCTCTGGCTCTTTGTTCTCTCTCTCTCCCCCCCCCCAGCAGGAGACTCATCTGTCTTCATAGTGCAGCTGCAGCCCCCCCCCCTCCCCTCCCATCGCTCCCCCCTCCCCTTCCTCTGCTTCTCCCCCTTCGTTTCCCTCCTCCCCTCTGTGCTCTATCGGTCCGCGCATGCGCAGTGGCTCTTCTGTGCGCTCTACTGTTTGCATTGTGTCTGAACTGCCGGCGAGCTTAAAAATATTATAACCACCGCGGCAATGTCGGGCAGGTCGGTCCGAGCGGAGACCCGGAGCAGGGCGAAGGATGACATCAAGCGGGTTATGGCCGCTATTGAGAAAGTACGAAAATGGTAAGAGGACAAAGAGAAAGAAGCGGGGCTCGTTATCTAACACGAGAAAAGGCTGGCTTGTTGGGGGAGGAGAGGGAAGGAGCGAGACGGAGCGAGGGATGAAACAGAAAGAAATTAAAGGACGGTTTTGACCGGGATTCACGGCACATGTACTCCCCGCTCAGGTGCACCGCGGCGCGCTAGCTAACACCGTCGGTGTACGCCGCTCCGCTCCGCCCGCCCGCCCCGGCCCAACCGTCGTTCGGCGGCGGCTCTAACCAGACATGTACCCGGTGTATGTGTGTGTGTGTGTGTGTGTGCGTTTTTTTTTTTTTTCCTCGGTCTCGCTGATTTTAACGGGAAGGGTTGAACCCAGAAGCCATTTCGATGCAGTCACATGAAGCCATTGCTGCCGAGGCGGCTCGTCGTAGCGCGGGCGGCGGCTTTTTGTTACAGCGCCGAAACGACCGTTGGCTCCCGACGCGGAGAGAGAGAGAGAGAGAGACCGAGAGAGACGGGGCGATGGCGCCGGCCGCCGGGGCCGGAGCGGGGTTTAGTCCGTGTGGAGTTTCAAATGAAGCGCTTAGAGTCGCCCAGTGTGTCCGGGAGAGGAGAGGCGCGGTGGGGGTTGGGAGAGGGAAGTAGGCTGCTGCTGCTGCCGCTGCCGCTGCTGGTGGTGTGTGTTGTGTGTTGCACGGCTGAACACGTAGTGAGAAGGTTTAACACAATAAAAACACATTTTACACCACAGACACACACACATGGAGTCAGCCTGAGGAGATCCGGTGTCTCTGATCAGCTCGTTACCGATCTGATGGTGATGAAGATTACTGTTATCAGGTGGTTAAATCAAACGTCCCCTCGGGTCAAAGAAGTTTTTCTAACAAAAGAAAAAAAAAAGTTGCTCAAATAAAATAAATAAATGAAGGTAACGTGATTTGTTGTAAACGTGGAGCAGCTGTAGTTTAACATTCACGGTGTTATAGATGATTTCACAGTGAGTTTTTATAACAAAGCTTCTTTTACAACGACTTTTAAATCATTGATTAATCGATTAGACACGTTTATTTTACACCTGACTTTTAATCATTTGGCTCATTTTAAAGCAGATGAAGGTAAATTCACAGCTACGAGCTCCATAAATGTGAATCCATGTTGTTTTCCTTTGTTTTCCAGATCAGTAGTTTAGTGGCTTCAACACGATGGATAGTCGATTAATTGATCAGTCAAACCAACAGACGTGTTGTTTTACTCCTTTATTTCATCATTTAGCTCATTTTTGAGGCAAATAAAGCTGAATTCACAGGTACAAACTTCACAAATGTGAATATTTACTGCTTTTCTTTTAGCTTTACTTGCTAACAACGATGCTAGCTGAGGTTTATTCCATGTTTCATTATTATCTGACATTTTATCGATCAGATAATAAAACTGCAGATCGATAATAGGAATTTTGCTCATGTTCCTTAAATCACACATTTCTGAGTTTAAACGATCGTCAGTCAGAAGTTTAAAAAAAGTCTTTTTCATTTTAATCGATTGATTGATTTTGTTGTTGCAGCGGCTCCAGATTGATTTTCTTTGTTTCCTGTGGGGTTTGAACCTGTGATCTCACAGGACGAGGTGTTTGAACGCAGCAGCTTTCAACAGCGTGTGAATGTAAAACGGACATTTTTCTGTATAAATGACTCGGTGCTGCAGCTGAGGATCAATCTCTGCGACAGGTTCTCACATTGATTAGTTGTGATCGATGCGGAAAAAGGTCAGAAAACAGTGAAACGTGTAAAACTCAGGTTAAAAAAAAAAGGCCGAACTTCAAAATATTCCCAAGCCTCAGCTTCTCGTGTGTTTTCTGTTGAAACAGATCAATGATGTTGTGACACTTGTACACGTTTGTCCACAGGGAGAAGAAATGGGTGACAGTCGGTGACACGTCCCTTCGCATCTACAAGTGGGTCCCAGTGACGGAGCCCAAGTCAGATGATGTGAGTTCAGCCTCTTCACACACACACACACAGAGTGAGGGATAAAAGTGAGTCTGTTCAAAAAGATGCTGATTTATTATTAAGACAAAACCAGGAAGTGTGAATCAGAAAGACAGAAACTGTGATGGGAACTTAAGTTAAGAGACAAACCGATCGATCAGTTTTCGTTTCCATGTCAAATCAATGTAAACATGGAGGCTGTTACATCCAGATGTGTGTAAACAGGTCGGTGACTGTAGACACAAGGCTTTAACAAACAAACAGTGACAGTAAAGAACAATGTGATGATGTGAATGAAATGTTTGGATGGACGTTACTTACGATCACACGTTTATTGTTTTGTGTTTTTCTTTTTTCTGTCGCTGCAGAAAAACAAGAATAAAAAGAAAGGAAAAGACGAGAAGTACGGCTCCGAGGTGACGACTCCAGAGAACAGCTCCTCCCCGGGCATGATGGACATGCACGGTGGGTTCACACACAGGCGGCGGCGGCTGATCTAATATTGTTTTTATTGTCGACATGAATCGACACCACGAAAAGATTCAGACACGTCGTCGTCACGTGTGAAGTTTCGTTTGTAGAATCAGAGCTGAAGCATGTGGGCGCTTCGGTTTCTAACAAACAGGAGGAGGTGGTGTTTTTGTTTGGGACTATTTTCAGCGGTGGATGAGTCAAAACAAACACCAGCGTGTGTGTTTGAGGTGATGAAGGAGGTTAAATGTGGTTTTAATAGTAATTTTCTCTTTAACACCTTTTATTGTTTTGGTTTTAATCTTTTCATCAGATTTGTCGACAGTAAGAAAAACGAACAACTGGAAGGGTTCGTTGTTCTCAGTGTTTTTGTGGTTTTTATCTTTAACACATTTAGATTTTATTGTGTTTTTGTTCCCTGACGCTTTTATTTAAGCTCAGTGTTGTTGTTGTTGTTGTTGTTGTTGTTGTTTCTTGTGTCGAGGACCTTCAGCTCCTACACGTTGTGAACGAGGTCTCTGAGGTAAAGTAAAGGTCGACTGACTGAGAGAATGACTGAAAGAAAAAGACGTTGATGCATCGTCTGAGACGAATCTAAAAGTCAGACTGGACTCTAATGTTCATGATGTCGGATGACGTCGTACTGAACGGACTGATTGTGTCTCTGCAGACGACAACAGTAACCAGAGCTCCATCGCCGACTCGTCTCCCGTCAAACAGGAAAACAGTTGTAGCACGAGCCCCGCCCCCGAGCCCAGCGCCCTGTCCCACCGCGAGAGCAGCGAGGCCAAGACCGACCAGAGCCCGGACAGCAAGAGAGGTCAGACACACACACACACAGAGACACACACACAGTAAGCAGTGAGCAGGTGGTGATGCTGCTGCTGCTGCTGCTGCTGCTGCTGCTGTGGTCGGTGATGGAGCCACATCCTGTTTTTGTTTCTTCCTCTCTAATCTTATCTCAGTCTCGTGACATCAGCACGAGCGGCGTCACACTAACAGATAATTAGAGCGACTGCTTCTTCCCCCTCCACACACACACACACACACACACACACACACACACACACACTCAGAGTGCAGCTGTGGCCACGCTGCCTCCCCAGAGATCGTAACCGTCGACCTTCTTCCAGACGAGCTGGAGTTTGAAAGTGAAAAACAACAGAATCGATAGAAACATTGTCGTGTTAGAGGCGAGGTGAGAGAGGACGTCAGCGTGAGGCGGCCATGTTGAGTGTCCCACGTCTGGAAAGGTCAAAAAGAGAGTTTTTGTTTGTTACAACATAATAAAGTCTGAAAATAAAGTTTTAATATTTCAAGAAAAAAAAAGCGAAATTATGAGACAAAGTCGTCAGAATTAAACTTTTCATTTATATTAAAGAATAAAGTTTAAAAACACACGTCGCTGCTCATGAACACAAACAACAGTCAGATTTAATTCATGTAATAAAACGACTTTTAGAAACATTGTTTTTCTATAAATTATAACATTATTCTGAAAATACCAGGTGTCTGTTTCCTGCCCAGATTCTTGTTGAACTTGTTGCTGAACTGTGTGTGTGTGTGTGTGTGTGTGTGTGTGTGTGTGTGTGTGTGTCAGTGTCAGTGTGTCACAGCTTCAGTCTCTGCAGGTTCTCTGTTCAACCACACGATGTCACTGTAGAGTAATGACCTGGTTCTGCAGCTGTGTAGTTGTGTGTGTGTGTGTGTGTGTAACTCACTTGTGTGTGTGTGTGTGTGTGTGTTTGCTGACATGGAGCTGACGTGTTGCTGTGTCTCACCTGTGTCTCAGGTAAAAGCCTCCCGTCATCAGAGACCTCAGAGAGAGCACAAAGTGCCAAGAGAGACAGTTTGTCCTCAGGGGAGAAGGACTCCACAGACAGCAAAGCCACTCAGGTAACAACACCTGTCCACATCTGTCCACACCTGTCCACATCTGTCCACTGACACCTCATCACTGCAGAGGCTCAGTTTCCTTTTTATGTATTTGGATAAATATTTAAAATCTCCACAGGAGAGAAGTCGTTTCTTCTTCCAGCTCGTCTTGTTTCCTTTTATATTGAACAAGTGGTTCCTTCATGTATCAATATATAAAACCTATCATTATCATTATCATTATCATTATCATTATCATTATTGATCCTGCAGTTCAGTGAAAAGTCCAAGAAACTCTTACTGATCAAAGCTTCAGTCCGAACCTCCACATGTTTTTATTAGTTACACGTCATGTGACTCTTTCAGCTTTTATTCTGGAGAGTCATGTTATTTCCTGTGAAGACGTGTGTTGTTTACTAATGAACTGTGTGTGTGTGTGTGTGTGTGTGTGTGTGTTACAGGACCTGGAGGCGGAGGCCCCTCCCAGCAAGAAAAGCAAACTGGAGTCCTCATCTCAGGACTTTGAGGAGAGTTAAATGTTTTGGGGCCGAGTCGTTTCTCTCCTTCACCCCCTCCCTCGTCCCTCCTCCTCCTCCTCCTCCCCTCTTGCTCCTTCTCCTCCCCCCTCCCTCCCTCTGTTCCTCCCTCCTTTAGATAACTCACCGCTGATGGACACATTAGCCTCCCACTCCTCTTCCTCTCCTCCCTCCTTCGCCCTCCTCGTTACCAAAGAGAGAATAATGGACGTCTCTCTTCTTCCTGCCCCCACCTCTCTGTTTGCCCCCCCCCTCCTATTTGCCACCTTTTGCCCTAACACTCCTCTGCCGCAGAGGGAGAATGGATATTACCTCTAATCACTGGCCCCCCCCTCCTCCTCCTCCTCCTCTCTGTGCTTCCTTCCAGTTCTCCACTTCTTTCACTAATGCCAAGAGAAGCTCTGAAACCCACCCCCAGCTGCAGTTCCCCTCTCTGACCAGGGGGGCGGCGCTGTCAGCCCAGTCCAACCACCGCCAGGCCAGACCGCAACACAACACCACGACCCCCCTCCCCTCCCCTCCACCCCCACCCCCCACCCCGACCTGCACCTGTGACTACAGAGAGTTGACACTGGGATCTGAGACCAGGACGAGGTCGACGGCGTCCGGTCGCTGCTCTGAGACGACTCTTCACTGCTAACGGTTTTAGCTCAGGAGGCTAACCTGTTCTCAGATCAGCGGCCGGGAGGTGTGTGTGTGTGTGTGTGTGTGTGTGTGAGTGTGAGCGTGTGTGTATGTGGAGGAGGGGGAGGGGGGGGGCTCCACCCTAAGACCACGTCACTTCAATCCTCCTGATTCGCCTCCTGTTTAGACTAATGTTCTATATTTGTTTAGGAAACGTTTAGGGTTTTTTTCTCAGGAGGGTCAATGCACTGTTATTGGTAACGTCACAATCGATCACAGATAGATTTGCTGCTGTAGTGGACGTCTTTTTTCCTCTATCCATGAAAGTTCTCCATTCACATGTTTTTGTTTATTTTTTTTTAAGTGAGTTAGTTTGTTGTTTGTGCGTAGAGGAAGAAGACGACGACGGTACTGGTCAACACATAAACTCTTGGATAAGTAGTGAAGACGAGCGTAGGTAGCATAGGTCTGAAGGTGTGCCTTGAGTCGCTACGATTAAACACGTGTTTTTATTTTAGGTCAGGCTTTGAATTACAATTTTGGTGCCATTTTTTGTTTTGTTTTTATTATTATTATTATTTTTTTGCCTTATAATCGTCACTAATCAGTTTGATCCGATATTGATATTCAACTACGACAGTTTTGATTTTTAACGTAAAGCAACGGCTCGGCGGCGGGACGGTGCCGAAGACTGACGCAACTTTTTAGCTATTTAGCTTAGCGTAGCTGCTAGCCTGACTTGAAAGCAACTGGTTGGCACGTTTAAAAAAAAAAAAAAAAAAAAAAAAAGTTTTCTTCTTTGAAGCGTCTTAAAAAAAAAAAAAAAAAGTAGTGGTTTTGTACGCGACGACTTCCTGGAGGAAAACTACCAGTTTTTATACAGATTAATAGAAATAAAAAGTGAAGTGTGTGAATCAGTGGAGCTGGAGACGTCAGGCTAGCTGTTTCCCTCTGTTTTCAGTCTTTATGCTAAGCTAAGCTAACACCCGTCACCTCCCCCCGTGACGTCGCAGCCATTGCTTTAAAACCGGAGGAGACTGGAATTTGAACACTACCCAGAGGAAACCGTTTTCATCTTCTGGACATTTGAACATCAGCAAAACCTCATGAGTCAGAACTTCCTGGTCTGTGTTTACTTCAGGCGGCACTTTGTTGTTGTTTGTTTGTTGTTTTCCTCCCCCCCTCCCCCCTCCTCCTCCCTCTAAAGTAGAAACAGACCAGTAGTCGCTGCTGGTTGGTTCCTCCGCTCCTCGCCTCCCGTCTCTGGTGGTGTTGGTGTTATCATCACTACTTGTCTCTGTAGCTCCAACACATGGGTCCAGATGTTTTTAGCTCCTCCATCGGTTCTTCTTCTTCTTCTTCTCCTCCTCCTCCTCTTCCTCCTCCCTCTCCTCCTTCAAGGTGCTGTCTGTCGGCTGAATCCTCCTCACACGTGCAGGCGTCGAGTTCTCGGTTTATTTTTGTGCAACTTTTACTTGAACTTCACAGTTACGGATTCAGACCTACGACCTCTAATGTACAACCTCACACATTTGATTAATCAATATTTACTCGTGAATATGGATTGAAATCAATTGAATCACTGCAAAACCAATGACTTCTTCTACTTCTTCTTCTTCTTCTTTTTCTTCATCACTGTCGTCACTCGACGGGGGCTGTGGAGGTTCTTCATGACAGAATTTACTTGATCAGATTTCAGAGAATCAGCGTTCACACATGGATGGAGAGAAAAGAGATAAACAGATAATAATGAAAAGTTCAGAGGATGGATTAGCATATACCTCATTCCCAGTCCAGCAGCGCTGGAACTTAAAATGCTATTGTATTGACATTAACAGTTATAAACAGCATTATGTACACACTCAGTTTAAGAAAAACAAATCTCACTTCTGTTGTAGCTTCACCTGATCGAGCCGGTTGCTTATAGTTTGCTCATAACTGTGTAAGGAAAAAAAAAACAACAAAAAAAAGCTGTGAGATATAAAATCTTGTATGTTGTTTTTTTTTTGTTTTTTTTTTTAATTTTGTTTGTTTGTTTTGTTTTGTTTTTTTTCTTGGGACCATTTTTGTTTCACTTTAGATCTTGTACAGATTTATGGTTTGGTTTGACTTATTTATTCCATCAGTAGTGCTTGGTTTTTATCATGTCCAATGGTTTTTGTTTTCTTAATAAAATTCACAAAAACTTGACTCGACTGTTTTCAGACTCCTGCCTCTGTTCTCACACGTCACCGTGTCGCAGGTTTGATTGTTTTGAACGATAAAAACATCTGTGTTTCCCGTTCGCTTCAGTGGGAGCCAGATGTTCAGTTACATACATACAGATGTTTGGTAAAGATCAGTCTCATCACACAGATCTGCTCTGACACGAACTAACTAAACAAACTGCAACTGATTATTTCTATAATCAATTTATTGATCTCCTAGTATCATGGCTGTGTCAATAAACATCATTAAATTCTTCTTCACACAACAAACTCTTTCATCCTGTTAAATCTCTATGAACCACTGAAATAATGATTGATTATTGTTATTTTCTCATCAAAAAGTCCCATCATGCTTTGCTTTGTGACTTGTCTGTCTGCGTCGTCTTGACGTCTCTTCTTCTGTGGTTTGAGCCGAGGCTCAGGTTTGTGTCGTGTTTATCAAATTAAAACTCTGGATTCGAATCACAAACAAACAAACAAACAAACACAAACAGCAGCTTTTTGTTTCTTTGTTTTTCTATTGGACTGTTGAGGAGTTGTTTTTTTTTTTTTTTTTTTTTACAGTACATAGAAAACAGTGACATCATACACCACATCAACATCTGTAAAATGGTCTGAACATTTGGAAACCATTTATACACTGTGCCTGAATCTGTCACATATATAAAACATTACACTAATAATAATAATTAGACGTATCACGTATATAAAGTACAACATGTTTTAAAGTCTATACAAACGGGCTTTTTGCTTTTTTTTGTTTCCTTCATCTTCATCTTATCGACAGGGCAGAAAAATAAAAACCTCGTACACGTTCAAAGCCTTAAAGTCTGTTTTCGTCCCATGGCACCGTGTCTGATTAGTATTTACAAAGACAAAGAGTGTCAGTGGTTAATCGTGTCACGTTTACTGTACTGTACTGTACTGTACTGTACTGTACTGTACTGTGCACGTTACACTGGAAGATTCAATATGATCCAAAATTGTGCTCAAGAACAAGAGAAGTCAAACAACATTGTTTCTGTACAGCCTTGTTAACACGTCGGGGGGAAAACGAGCTTGTTCACTTTCACTGTGATGCCTACGTTACCCACAATGCCACTCTTTATGACTTTTCAGCCTTTCTTCAGGCACAGTAGCTGTAAACAAACCTGGAACATCTCATCTGTTTGTTCAGTATTAAAGTGTAAACTAACAGCTAACAGCTAGCGGCTAACGCTCCCCCCTGTTTCCAGGCTTTGTGCTAAGCTAACCCTCTCTGGCTTCACGTCACTCATCATGTAAAAATGAATAAACGTCTTTTCCCCGCTGACGTGTCGGACTCTAAGCTTGTGTACTTGTGTAAGGAGGGCAGTAGTTCTGTAGAATCTGAACTGACCTTTGACCTTCACCATAAAACCCCTTCTTTAAATAACAGAGTCGGAGTCGTGACGTTAAAGCGCCGCATGTTCGTGTTGAAGCTTTAAAGTGGACAGTGCAAATCTAAAGTGAGCAGAGGCGCCTCATCGTTTCCAGACACACACACACACACACACACACACACACACCTGTACTCAGTGCTAGCTTATGTGGAGGAAATAAACAGAACGCAGTGGAATTCATCGACGTTAAACTTAAGAGGTTCACCTTTGACCTCAGAAACAAACTCACCTGACCTTTAAGTGTCTGTTCTGGAGCTTTCAGCCGAGTCGCCCACTTGTCGTGAAAAAGTAAAGATCTGCAAGTTTTAAAGCGAAAAATGGACGACAACAGTTGATATTTGGAAACGTCTCTGATTCCACGACAAGTGAGGAAGAACACAACGTGTGATACGACTGAAAGCTCCAGGATGAAAATCAATGGACCTCGTGAGGAAATGAATGAACTGACGTGTGTTCAGTTGTTATGGTGACGGAGGATCAGCGGCACTGAAAAGTCAGAATATGTCAAAATCAAAAGTCAAAGATTTATGAGAAAAAAGCTAAAATATATCAAATATAAAGTTTTGACACTGTGAAAAAAAAATCTGAAGAATGTAAACAGTTTGAGAATCGTTCTTCAAAAAAACTTTTTATTCAAACTTTTTTCTTGAAACATCACTTTTGTTTTTTGGTCACATTTTTCTGAACATTTGACTTTTTGACTTTTTTCTCATAAAAGTGACAAATCTAAACATTAAAGTGACGCTGACACTGATTCACTGGACGACTAGTGAAACACAAAACGTTAGTGAACAGTTCAGTGGCAGTGCTGCTCTCTGATTGGCTGAGGAATGTGAGGAGGAGCTTCCCTTCTGATTCACCTGTGCTTCACTTTGTTTTTTACTCATTAGAAAATAAAGCCCAAAAAAAAAAAAAAAAAAAGCATCACCTCTGTTTATTTTAGAAAACATAAAACACCGAGGTGCAGAGGACGGATTCCTTTTGTCATAAACATCAATATTGCACCGAAGCAGCTTCATATTTGGACGAGCGTTGAGTTTATGTTCAGAGACCAGGACGACGGCGGCGGCGGCGGCGGCACCGGTGAGATGCATAAATACAGTATAAAAATACGTTATGGAAAAATCTGCAGGCATGTCAGGCTGGACGGAGGGGGAGGAGGGGGAGGAGGAGGGGGAGGAGAAGGTGCGTAAAGGAGGAAGAGGAAGAAGGGGAGAGTTTTTTGGAAACCTCTAGAAGGTCTGGTCGTCGTTGCAGGACTCGGTGGCGTGTCCGAACGCCTCGCAGATGTCGCAGTACGGCCGCTCGTCCGCCGGGTTGCCGTGGTAGGTGGTGTGAGGTACGGAGTCGGGGCTCTGGGCCTGAGTGGGACAGTCCTCGGTGTCGTGGAGGTCAAAGCAGTCGCAGATGTCGCAGAACAGACGGGGCGTGGCCTTCTTCTCGCGCTTGGACACGCCTCCCTCGAAACTACAGAGAAGAAGACACAGGGTGACGTTCAGGTGCAGCTTTTTTACAGTTGCTAACAGTTAGCATTAGCATTGAAAACAGCTGGAGGAGCAGAGAGTTAAAATAATTCACACAGACGAGATGTTTTTTGTGGATTAATGAGCTCAGGTGTTTAACGCTGTGTTTCACTGATGATGAATGAGTGATGTCACAGTGTGGTCGTTACCCATCAGTCCCGTCGTTGCCGTTGAACTCGGCCAGAGCGAGTTTCTTCAGTTTGATCTTCAGCTCCTCGTTCTTCCTCTGCAGGTCGACGATCACACTGTTCAGGAAGTTGATCTGATGGAGACAGTGCACACACACACACACACACACACACACACACACACACACAGGTCACCGAGGTGTAACCACAGAGGAGGACGATGTGATCTGATTGGCTGGACGCCTCCGGACGCTCTCACCTGTCCCTCAGCGAACTCCTTCTCCTCCCTCAGCTGCTGCAGAGCTGCTTCACCTGCAACACAACACCAAGGGAGCTCAGAGAAACATCTGGATGAACCACAAACATCTGGATGAACCACAAACATCTGGATGAAAGGTCTCCTCCGTCTCCTCACCTGACGGGGGAACCTCCCTGTCCTCGCCCTCGGAGGCCTGCGTTCCCATGAGCCTTTGCTCCAGACTGTGCACACGGCTCTGCAGCTGAGCTTTGTCTCGCTCCAGCGTCTCCACGGCCGACTGCAGCGTCTTGGCCACGGCGTTCTCTCCTCGCAGGACAGCGATCTGCAGCGACAGTGCACACACACAGTGTAAGAGGAGGGAGTGTGTGTGTGTGTGTGTGTGTGTGTGTGTGTGTGTGTGAGTGTGTGTGAGTGTGTGTGTGTGTGTGTGTGTGTGTACCTCATTCCTCAGAGTTTCCAGCTCTCGATCTTTGTCTGAGATTAAGGCTCCAGTGGATTTCTGGTATTTGACTTCTGCCTCTGTTTCCTGGTTGGAGATGTTCTCTCTGTGGAGACACGGTGGAGAACGACCTGAGTGTGTTAACGCCGCTGCCGCCGCCACCGCCGCCGCCGCACGTTAAAGTTAAAGTTCGTTAACTGAAGTAATGAAGCAGCGAGAAACCAGCGATTCAGTCACTGCTGCTCCAACACAACAGTGACACCCAGCTGCCAACATCTGGCTCACAGAGGAAAGTGGAGGAGCAGGTTGTTCTGTCTGTTCTCTCCCTCATCTTCATCATCATCATCATCATCATCTCCCTCTGCTCTAACACAAGCTGCTCCTCTCATCCCTCCATCTTCACTTCTGTCCCTCCTCTTTGATCCTCCACTCTCATCTTCCTCCTCCTCCTCCTCCTCCTCCTCCTCCTCCTCATCCTCCCCTTTATTTAACATTCACTCTCAACTTCAGTCGCAGCACGGACACGTTTTAATCCTCTGATCACGGCTGAAGCCGAGGCGACAGAGTCACAGCTGCGTTTACCTCCAGACTCAGAGTAAAAGCCGACAACAACACGACCAACAGGTTCAGATTTGTGTTGAAACAGAAACTAAACGTCTTGTTAGCTGAGCTCAGGAAGCTCCGGATCATCCACACAGATCTGGGATCTGTTCAGGTCCAGCTCCTCCTCATCTCTCTGTGTTGTTAACGATGTAACGAGCGTCAGCAGCTTCTGTCTGTCAGTTAAAGTCACGACAACGACGTCCAGCTCAGCGATAACTCATTTATCCTGGAACGACTCTGAACTCTGAATCAGACTTTCAGCTGATTAAAGTCTTGACTGATTATGGAGCGTATGATCAGTCCAGAGCCGGAGGAACAGTTCGGTTTCAGAGAGAGCGAGTTAAAAAGTCCAAACATGACTTGTTCTTACCTGGTCTTCATGTCCGCCTGCTGACTGCTGCGATCCTCGTTGTGCTGAAACACACACCAACACAGAGCGAGTTAAAATAGAGACTAAACCCGTCTGAGCTTTAAGATCCAGTCTCAGCAGGAGGTCGATCTTCGCCGCCGCCACCGCCAAAACCTGTTAATCACATCACCGCGTCTGCGTTTTAACGAAGCCAGATCTAAGTGTAACAGGATGAAGGGACTCGTTTACGTAACATGATACTGGGAGAAAGGTGTGTTACCTCTTCGTCCAGGTGCTGAGACTTCTGGGAGTTCAGCTTCAGCTCCTCTCTGAAACAGATGAAGAAGATGGAGGAGGAGAGGAGGAGGAGGAGGAGGAGGAGGAGGAGGAGGAGGAGGAGGAGGAGACACAGTTTTTAGGAGCTGCAGTAAAGCCCTCTCAGGTTCCTCTGGTTTCTATGTCAACATCTATATGCTTTAAACCTTAAGTCTGGTGCCAGATGTTGACTCTGTGCTGCACATCTGTTCAACACACACACACACACACACACACACACACACACACACACACACACACACACACACACACACGAGCTGGTACAGTTACAGCAGCATTATACACATCACATGTTCAAAAATAAATCCACTGAGCTGAAAGACGTCGTTTTATCTGTGGATAATATAGAGTATATAGACAGTGATCAGAGCGTCGATCAGATGATCAATGATCATCATCATCATGTTAATATGGAATTGAATAGAACAGAAAATACGTTATTGATCCCCAAAGGGAAATTGATTTAGTTTAACACGTAGCTGTGGAGCTGATCGATCTGCACTCTCTCCACTAATCAATATGTTTATTGAGGCCTGATGGTAAAGTTCAGTAACACGTGTCTGTGTTTAACTCACAGATTCACTTCTTCTGACACGACAGCAGCTTCAGCTCGTGTTGTTTCCTCATGTGTCGCTTCATCACACTATCATCTACAGAGCCGCTCTGATCATCTTCAACCATGTGCTGCTGCTCAGCTCTGATCCAGGATCAGGAGCTGATACTGTAATCTGAGCAGAGCATCGTTCATCAGACGCCGTCTCGTCTATTTTTAGAAGCTGGAACCAAATGATTTTCTGGAGAAGCACAGTTTGGCTCCATGTGGGTCACTCTGAAGCTCTGTGTGTGTGTGTGTGTGTGTGTGTGTGTGTGTGTGTGTGTGAGACTAATGTCCCAGTCTGAGCAGCATCTGTGTGACGTATGTGAATCTGCATGATGATAATGACTTTTCACCGCGGTGCTCTCTGAACCTTTACTTTCATGTTCCTCAGATTCAAACAGACGAAGCAGCAGCTGAGTCGAAGAATTCAAAACATTTCTGTCGTAAAATAAACGTAAAGTGACTTTCTGACATTTAACAGAACAACTGACCAAGAAAACGACTCAGTGATGAAAATAGGAAACGAACGAGTTCGAGTTTCTCACTGCACCAACTCTCCTGGTTCCTGCTGAGGATAAAGACACGCGCTCTGGTGAGGGAACTATTTTCAGCAGCGGATTAATCCACATTCAGTGCTCTTGAGTGTTTAGGGCTGAAGGACGCTGTGTGTGTGTGTGTGTGTGTGAGTCAAAATAAACCACAGTGTGATGAGGAAACACACTGATGTGTTTTTAATGGTTTTAGGAAACAACTGATTGTTTCAGGTCGTTTTTTTTCTCAGTTTGTTGACGAGAAGAGAAACGTAGAGAACGTAACCGGCTTCGAGCTCGAAACACAAAAACATCGAGCGTTTAAATAAATAAAAACATACGAAGCAGAAACAGAAATCTAACGATGCCCTACTTTCAAACTCGGCTGCAGATCCAGCTGTGCTGCTTCCAGCTGTGCTGCTCTCCCACGGCACAAAAGCTGCATTGATTCCACCCAAACAAAACCTCAAAGTCACACACACACACACACACACACACACACACACACACACTGTGATGTCACAGAGAGAGAGAGAGAGTGGCCATGTTGGAGCCAGGCCGTCCTAGGAGGAGAGTCGGAGCTATTACATAAGAGCAGCAGACGGAGGAAGGATGTGTCGGAGGAGGAACACATTGTTGGGTGGAGACAGGACGGAGGTGGAGGTGGAGGTGGAGGTGGAGGGAACATGTAAACAGGTCACTGAGGCGTTTGACATCATCGTCCTCCATCGATGTAACGGAGGACGTTTGTTGTTATTTGTACGTTTAGCTCCGACTGCAGCTCTGACATCACAGCTCTGATGACTCAGGGAGGTGTGGCAGGATGATGTAAAGACACACACACACACACACCACATACCTACACACACACACACACACACACACACACACACAGATACACACCAGGTCTATAAATAGACCCGACATCAAACTGGAGCTCCACCACAAACACAACAAACACCACAGAGCTGAAGGTGGAGTATTTTTACCTGCAGCAGAAACAACAACATCAGCTGATTCTCACTTTCATCTGTAACTGGATTCATGACGACGTGCGTCCGTTTCTCATGATGAAGTCCTGCTCCGTCTAAAACTAGTCACGTCACGTCTCTGACGAGTTACGACACAAAGAACGAACACTGGCACATATTGGTTGAATTTTCCGTTACGCAGATAAATCGATAAAATCACAAGAGTTTTTCTCAGCGATGCACAAATGTTGATGTAAAAGCGTTCGTACCTGTTCGCCGCAGCTCGCCGCCGCCCGCTGTTATAATCACATCACAGCAGAATGAGTCTAATTATGGGATTTAAACGGCCGTTAACAGCACATTAACCAGTGGGAGTGAGTCAGAGACGGACACGTCTAAACCTGTTTACGTTGTTGATGTGGAATTAGAACAAGCTGTGTTTGTTTGTAATCGTTATATTGA